>JAQZBX010061692.1:0-17051 GCA_029593785.1 Cabassous unicinctus
TAAGAAGCTCAGTCTCCTTTTGGTGCTTTTCTTCCCATTCTTACTCCTGAGGACCTGCCAGACCATTATTTCCTTAGCAGTTGTGTTTGAGAGATACCTGGTGGAGGGTGCTCTGAGAATTCTACTCTGAAGCCATGATCTCACTAAGGGTTTTTGATACTCCCAGGATGTGGTTTCTCTCACTGTGTTCCTTGCACAGTAATACACAGCTGTTTCTGAGGCTTTCAGGCTGGTCCACTGCATGTAGGCAGTGCTGGCAGAGTTGTCTGAGGAGATGCTGACTTGACCTTGGAAAGACTGGCCATAGTGTGTTTCTGAATTGCCAGAATCAATGTTTCCCACTCATTCCAGGCCCTTCCCTGGTTCCTGGCACACCCAGTGCATCCAGTAGTAGTTAAAGCTGTATCCACAGGGTCTTACAAGAGATCCTCAGAAGCTCTCTGGGCCTTTTCACCACTGCCCCAGACTGCACCAGCTGATCCTCAGTGATGACAACTGTGTGGGAGATTCAGGAATCAAAAATCAGTGGCTCCATCCTCCCCACCTTCCACTGTGACCCCAAGCCCTGGGTCATCCCTGACTTGGGAGAAGAGCCATGAGGAGCACAAGGGTTGTGGCTGACACCATCTGTGAAGACTGATAGAAAGGTTCAGCACTGAAGATGGCCTGTTGGGGACTCTACTGGGCAAGCTTAGCAGTGGATTTAAATAGAAGTTCCCCTCACTTTGCATATTTCTCTCCTGCCCTCCAGATGAGACTCTACAGGGTTCATAAGCCAAAAGCTAAGGGCAGAGAAAGTCACTTGTCTCTAACATCTGGGTAGGGTCAACAAAAGTCACTATAATCCTCCCTCTACATATCAGCACTGTGGGCTTGAACTGCACAGGGCTGGGGCCTCACCTACCTCTAAGGCACATTCACAGTCCACAAGGGGATGAAGATGGGGTAAAAGTCTAATGATTCTGCAGTCCAAGGCACCTGCAGGGTCAGGGGCACCAAGTTCTTCTGCAGTTTGGGTAGAAGATACAGATTTTGAGGGAGTTTCTCTATCTTCTTAGCACGTTAAGGATTCTGACCACTCAAAGACACCTTCCCAATAGAAATGCCAGGTATTTCCTGGGATCATGGAGCTGCAGTGAATGTCCTGGGGCCTGAGGGATAGGAATTGTGATGGTGGAAAGTGAGCTTTATTCAAACAGACTTTCAGGTCCATGCAGCTTCCATTTAAGTCTTCTGGGTCCTAGGTCCTGATCCATTGGATTCACATTGGACTAGTTCACTTTCTTTTTGGCATTATAGCTTTCTTTATCATAAGAAGTTATCTTACAGTGTTTAGATTATGTAAAGGAAGAATATCAATTTCTTCTAATATTCCACAGCATGTAAATGACTTTATTATGTTAAAGAAACTTCTACTCACATATCATAACTTGGACAAATGCTACCAAGATGTTAACATTTATCCCAAGCCTAAGCTTCATTTAGGTATAATACAAATTCTTGCTGTCATGGATCTAATCTGGACTTTTTGGTGGACGTGTCCTGGATGAGACTGCTTTCTTTCTTTATAACACTTCTGAAAGTCATTCAATGTTGAGATGGTTTTTAAGTGCCATTAGAGTATCCAGAATAGTTCTAACCTCAAGGAATCTTATCTGTTATCTCCTCAAGGATCCCCCAGCCACCCAGACATGGCTTCTTCTCCAAACATAAACTTTTACCTCATCAGCATTAGAAAGCTGAAAAGATCAGCTGAATTACCTGGGTGTGTGAGTACTGGGAACTGTGGTGTCTTAGGTTCCTAGGCTTGTTTAGCAAAGTACCACAACTTGGTGGCACAAAACAAGAGGAATCTATTCTCTCAAGATCAGGAGGCTAGATGTCATAAAGAAAGGTATGAACATGTCCATGCTGCTGTGAAGTCTGTGAGGAAGAAAATATTCCACAACTCTCTCCTGGCCTCTGGTGTCTGTTAGCAATCCTTGGCATTCTTTGGCTGTTATCTGGAAAACTCCAAGCTCTCCATCCTTCTTCACATGTCCATCTTCCCTCTGATTATCTGTTTACTCTTATTACAAAGGCACCAGTCATTGCATTAGGGCCCACCTGGATCAAGTATGACCTCACCTTCAATTAACTAATTATATCTACAAAGACCCTATTTCCAAATAAGGTCACATTCTTAGTTTCCAGGAGACATGAATGTTTACAGGACACTACTTCATCCAGTACATGTAGTTTTCTTGAAAATGCAAAACAGTGATTAATTGCATGGGAAAGTAACTGGGTATGAAATGTACTATAGAATTCACTATGCTTCTGCTTCTTCTTTTAATTTCCTGGAAGAAATAATCTATCTGTTGAAAAAAGCAAAAAAGTAGGATTTCAAAATTTGGCAAATAAGGAGAATAGCTACCACTTCATTTTGGCCATTTACTTAAAGGCAAGGAAGACGTTATGACATTTAAGTACCTCTGAATTCTGTATATATGTAGATAACCATTATAAGAGGTATACTGATACATTTTATTCTATAAAAGTCCCAGATATTATTAAGAAGACATTTTTAAAAATTAAATTTTTCTGACATTACAGAATTGAAACAATATGGATGACTTTGTAATACTCAAAGTGCATTAGTGGATAAGATTATTTTAACATGCTTTCAAGATGTAGGTAAATTAGAGAACACTTGCTGAGCATGAAGTATTTTATAACAATAATCAACTATCCTGCATGAGTCATTGCCAGGCATATAGGGAAATTGCTCATGGGAATAGGGTTTGTTCTGTGTGTAAGTGAAAACCATGCATGTGCATGGCATATCTTTGCAGAAATTATGATTTTCCTACCTTAAATGTAGGCTAGGGGTCTACATACTTACAACCTCAAAGTTTTTTCTTATTCAAATGACCTCATACTGGGAAATATCTTCCTTACTGATGAAGTAAAGGGCAAATAAAAATACTTTAGTTGTTAAAGCTCTGTGTTCAATCTTCCCATATGTTTATATCAACATGAAACAATATAAACATCTTAAGTTAAATTAAGTTAATTAACTTAAATTATCTGATTAAGTATTATTACATAACAACTCAATATAATGTGTCCATAAGTAATTTATTAACAGTGAAACTCTTAATAAAGAATATTATTAGAAATAGCATACATTCAGATTTTGAACAATGTCACCAATTTTGTAAATAATTGGAAAAGCACCTTGTTCAAAAGGGGAAACATTAAATACAAAAGAGTTTTTACAGCTATGAGATTTCAAAGTGAGTCTGGAGTTCATTCCAGCAGTTATGCTTAAGCAGGTCTAGTGATATCTCACAGTAAATACAGCTTCAAACAAAAGTGGAAGGGATCTAGGGATGTTCAGACATTGTAAGCAAGTCACCAAACCTCATGAAGTCAGTGTCCTGTTGGCAGGTCTTATTTTGTAATATACAATAATCAACTTCCACAATATAAAAGAGTTAGACTCATTTATCATTTCCCTACTCTTGAATCTTCTACACTTTTTATTTGTGCCTATAATTATAATTATGCCAATTAAATATATGTTGGAGAGAGTTACATTTTGATCTGTTCATACCTAGTTCATCTCTGAATCTCAGCTGATTTGTGGCCAATACCTACTACCCAGTTCTTCAGACTTGCCCAGGACAACTAACACGGTAATGATGAACAAGGCCCATCCCAAGAAACAAAGAATATCTACAACTGCAAGCTAAACAGTTCTTTCCATGTTCCCCATAACACTGAAGCCCACTATCAATCTGAAGGAGAACAGACATCACCCAAAATTCCTGAAGATTGAGGAATGAGCAAGCATAAGGGGGGGTGCAACCACAGACCAAAGTAGATTTATTGTTATTGTAGTTATTAGCATTTGGTAGCAGAAAAATGTGTAATACTGATATAAAGATAGTGGTTGCCAGATGTTCTGAGATGAGGACCAGGAAAGAATAATTGGAACACAGGGCATTTTTAGGATACTGGATTTATTCTGTATGACATTGCAATGATGTATACATGCCATTATACATCTGTCAAAACCTATAAAAGTGTACAGCACAAAGTGTAAACCATAATGTAAACTATCAATTTTGTTTAATAGCATTGCTTCAATATTGGTTCAGCAATTTTCTCTGCCAGAAAGCATGCTTTCTAAATGCTTAACCCTTTATGCTCTGGCTCTCAGCATCTTTTCCAGCATTTACCTCTTTTTTGTTTTTTGTCCAGGGTGACTGTGCCTGTCTTAGGTTGCCCTCCTCTGAAGGTCCTACCCATCACTGGCCACTAGCCAAGCTCCATGGGCAGGGGTTTGAGAGTTAAGGGTTTTAAGCAGAATCAAGTTATTGGCATGGCTGGCCTTTTCAACCCTATTAATGTGGGACAGCAGAGCTTTGCAAATGTTTCCTAATACAGTTAAGAGTAACAGAGCACCAATGATCACCACACCAAACTTAGTAAGTACAGAGGTTGATTTCCACCAATGTAAGGGGTATATTTTTTTTAATTGATCTGTCACTGATTGCTAAAATTCGTTACCTGGAAGTGTAGTAAGTTGATTCTGAGACATGCTCAAAATCCTTTTTTGCAAATCTGTAATTTCTATAGATAAATTTGTGTGATGACCTATTAAATGATTTTTAATTTTTTCCCACTCATAATGGGAATCATTGTATGGGAGAGGAGTGATACAAAAAGCACTTTCATTCCAATCACACTTCAAACATTGTTTTAAATTTAGATCATATACCTGATTTCCTATTTGTGTAAGAGCCATTTTTAAGTCATCAAGCCTATTATTAATTTGTTCATTAATATATCCCTGACTAAGCCATAGCTCCCTAGCATTATGATGGTGATTTTTAACATATTGTTGTGTTTGGATAGTCTCATGTAGGGCAGTTCTTGCCATAGCAGCAGCTGAAATAATACCTATAAGCCCTACTACAGCAGCTATAATTAATCTAATTAAATGTTTGGTTCTTTTAAAATAATGATTTAGAATGTGCCAAAGATTTGTTTCTCAGGGGAAGACTGCCAGCAATGATTCATGTGAACCAGGAGCCATATTCCATGATGCCATCATCCCATTAGAACTGTAGTAAGACTCTCCTGCAAAACAGATTCTAATACACAAGTGTAAAGGAAGCAATTGCTGCAGAAAAACCACGTTTGATCAATGTTCACTGTTCCTGCTATAAAAACAATGGGACCCCGCACTCATACTTTATGATGTGAGCTACCATTACAGTGTAGAGTAGTATTTGTTGGTCCTTTTCCCCAGTAAATGTTTAAGTAGGGGCTAATCCCAAAAATACTTTTCATAAATTCTTCTGTTTTTCTTTTTTTTTGGAGGGGGGCAGTTATCCCAAGGGGAGGGGATCAATCGTCCTTGATTGATCCCTTGAATTTGCCTATTACTGGTTAAATTAGGTCCATTCCCTAGCCATGGATATGGGTGGGTTTCAGAGATAGATACCATAGTTTGATTAATTCCAATCCAACGAACTCCAGTATAATTGCCCATTCTCGGTCTGGTAACCCCACAGAGGTGCCTTCCCAAACTATTCCATAGGAATCATTAAAGAGCACAACCTCTTATGAGCCATGGCATTAATGCCATTTATCACTTTGTAGTCTTTGATTTGGGGGCTGTATACATGGATTGATGGATCTTATGCAGATAAGACATTCAAGAAAAGGCAAGGTGAAATTTTCAATAAATTTCCCTTCCTCCTCAGGTTTTAGAGGAAGGCAAGAATTAATGGGCCCAGGAAAATGAAAAGACTGATTAATATGAACAGGGTAGGATTTGTACCCCCAAATCAACAATTTTAAAAGAGGTGAATAAGTAATATAAGCCCAATATGTATAATGGTGTGAAAGTGCACTACTTACAGCTGTGGTTGTTAAGGCAAGCATAACAAGGGATAACTGTGTTAGAGTGATATTCTGCCTTTTAAAAGTTACCATCTTTTCTGCTTCTTGTGTCAGCTTCTTCGGCTTGTTCATGTCTAGGTTTCAGACATCTGGATGGGACCCAAAGCTGGTCTCCTTCATCTGTAATAATAAAAGCAAAACCTCGACCCCATATCCTAACTTAACTTCTGCCTTCTCCCATTGATTATTGTCTTCATTCTTCCAATAAACTAGTTATTTAATATTTGCTTCTGTATTTTTGCCTGATTTTTGCCAGAAATGCTCTACTGCTGAAGTATCTGATTCTGACCTTCAGTTTAGAAAATTTATTGTAAATAATGCTTGACATAATTGTTCTCACACCTCACCATTTCCTGCTTTTTTGTTTCTGTAACATTAATTTTAGGATGTGGTTATTATTATTATTTTTTAACAATAGCTTGACCCTTAGTGTTATTTGCTTGGGTAAGAGAATTTTGGAGATGTTTGTAGAGTTGTGTTAAAAGTCTTTTTGAGGGGGCTTCAATAAGGATAAACACATGCTTGTGGGAAGGCAGAATGAGTAAGGCGTAAAGCCTTAAAGACATAATATTTGACCCATGGTGGGTGTATTGAACATTTCCTGTGGCAGGACATTTTATTGATACTTAGTTAGTGTATTTTTGTATTGAAAGAATATAAAATAAGTGAAGGATTATTTATAAACAGGGGTTAAACTGTTATATTTTAATTTTTTATGATATGTATACATACATTCACATGCTTACCAAACCAGGGGACATACTGAGATATTTCACTTATTTTTGGCTAGTGTTCTGGATAGATATAAGGCAAATGCCATATGTATATTTAGTTTAATAAGTTATACTGATAATTAGAGTGAGAAACATAAATAACATAATCAATCAAAAGATCAAGTTAATATTGAACAAAGTTATGGAATGGCAGATAAAGAGCAGTTTTATATACATATATACTTACCAATATTTAGCTTTTAGCTGGGAAGTATTGAATTAGCAACTGATACTAGAGTTTTGGTTGACTGTGTTTAGGATTAATGAATTTGATACTATAGATGCCAACTTGTGAGTATTCTGCTAATTCCTGAGGAAGGGGCCAGCCTCCTCAGGAAGGAACACAACACTCCCTGGGCAGTACATTTTAAGGTTTATGCATCAATCCCTGGAAGTGTGGCCAGCTCCCCCAGAGAGGAATACAACACCCTTTAAAATGTACTTTATGTTTTCTAATTTGTTATAAAACATTCTTGATGAGCTTCCTATTTTAATTTTCAATATTTTTCCTGAAATATGAAAAATGTTAGCTAGTAAGGCAGTGGTTTGTTGATTAACAAAGTTTTTTGTATGATGTTTTACTTTTAGGCTTGAACAATATTTACCAGACTTTTTTTTAAAAAAATACATTTGGTTTTAGGACTGTCCAAAATCAAAACAAGAGATTTACATATACATTTAATAAAATACATTTATGTATAATATATGTTACTAAATTACTTAAGTATGCAATTATTGTACTGAAGTTTTTAT
Organism: Cabassous unicinctus; assembly: GCA_029593785.1. NCBI lineage: Eukaryota > Metazoa > Chordata > Mammalia > Cingulata > Chlamyphoridae > Cabassous > Cabassous unicinctus. The sequence continues at coordinate 7,485 of JAQZBX010061692.1, forward strand.
TATTATTTAAGTATGTTATACATAATTTATAACTACAATAGAATATGTAACAACAAACAATAATAGTTTGAACTAGCAGGCATTTAATGAATAAGCTTCTTTTTCTTAAGTGTTTAAGATTCTTAGTAGCATGATTAGAATGTCCTTAATTTCTTTATTTTGTATAGTTTGGGGCATAGGTAAAAACAAATTAGTATTTCCTATTTGGGCTATGAGGTAATACATTAACTTGTAATTTTAATACTTGCATTTGTTTGGTTGTTAACTTATAATTAGAATTGGGGCTGTTGTTCACAGTGTTGAATATAAACTTGATTTATTGTTGGTTATTTTACAGGAAGGGGAATGTGGGCTGGCTTGACCTGTTTATGAAGATACCAAAGAAAGCCTTAGCAAATTTTAAACCAAAATGATAGTGACATAACTGGATATTAATTTTTTGCAACAAACTAGCAATATTTGGGACTGCTGCATGCTGCAGTGGTGTTATTTTACTTTACTATAATTTGCTGTTATGTACTACCCTGGCAGCCTCTAATGGCTGCTTTCTTTTTGTAGTTATAGACTTTTTAAAATATTAAAGTAATCAAAATTATAATTAATAACATTATATTTTTATTTAATATTATACTGAAACATTATTAAATTTTCAGCAATTTTATACACTTTAAAAGTATTCATATGAACTTTTTATTCATATAACTTTAATTGTCATAAGTTTAGAAAATTTATTTTACTTGTACAACAGTTTTAAATACTTCATTCAAATTATAATATATCACATGAACTTAACTATTTTTAGTATTTTACTTTTTTCTAGGTAAAAGACTAAATCATTTGTAACAGTTTGAAATAAAAGCTACTTTTCAGAATTTGACTTTGAGAAACCAGGTTTGAACATTACGTTCTTTTAAAAGTGATAAGACTTGTTTCTCCATGGAAACAATAAGGTTAAAGTATAAGAAGCTGTTTTGATAAAACAGACTTTCTTTATTGCATACTGATTATTTAGGACAAAAACTTTTCGTAAACTTTTACTAAAACATATTGATGACCTGAGAAACTTTGAAAAAGAATAAAACTTTAAATTTGTATTATAATACTGTTTGACATTAAAACTTTTAAATTTTTGTAGACAGGCCACTTCAATCTTACTTAATTTTGACAACAAAATTTTTTTTTCACAAGCTTTTTGCACGTTTTGTATTCATTTAGGTTTTGTTCCACATTTTACTTTGTTTTAATAACTAGTTATTTTATCTTAGGATAAAATTACTTTCTTTTCTTTAATAATAAAAGCACATTGTATATACCTTCCATACTTAAGTTACCACTATGATTTTGGAAACTGTTTCCAAACAAACTTTTGACAACATAGAATTACCATCAACATTAAACAAACTTGTTAGAATAATGATTTAATTTGATTATAACTATTTTTATTATTTTAAACTAACACCAATATTTAGTTATTAATATAAGTGCTTATTTAATTTTGGCCAATTGAATAGAGCTCTTATAATAATCTTCATTTATTAATTTAATATTACCATCTGGAGGTATCAAAATATACACTGACACTGAGCAAACAGACAAATGCAAAAAGAATTATGACACACTAACAGAAACATAAAGCCTACTAATATGAGCCATAATTTTCACTCCTTTGATATGGCTGTTTTTAAGCCCTCCATCCTTTTACATTTTTTATTTTACTGCTTTTAAGATTTTTTTTATTATTATTATTATTTTTTTTTGGAATCTGTGTTGCCTGTAATATATAAGCTTGTTCTTTGAAACTCTTCTGTTCATAACCAGCAACCAGCCAGGACAACTTAAACAGCATAAATACAGTTAAGCTCTAATTTAGCAGTTTACACAGATATTTAACACATATTTTTTGGATTACTTCTCTTTAGGAGTACACTTAGGTTCAAAGTTCAGGAGTAAGCTAGTGATTTAAAACTGAAAGTTCCTTGTAACACCTTGATAAAAATTCTGCACTAATTTCATTAATTTGGCCACATAGGCCCAACAGGAATCAGCATGGAAACAAAAAAGAAAACACCAATGTTGCCAAGTTTTCCTACCCTTCTAGTGGTTTAATTTTATTAGCCCCTATCATGTTTTCCTTATCTTAGTTAACTCTTTTGGCAGAATAGTGATGCTTCTGTAACTAGTGCTAGATCATCCTAATATTAATCTCACTAAATCTTCTGGAATAGGCCCTTTTACTCCTGAATTGGCTAGATATACTTTATTTCATTTTTTAAGTACTAATATTTTGGTAGTGGCAAAGTCCAGGTCGGCACCTCTCTAGGTGGTGACACATGTTTGCTGAGAATTTGTGGGGGTGAAATTAAGATTAAGCTGTTGTGAATTTTGAACAGGTGGTGCTATTGGAGAGGCCTGCTTAATGACGACTGGAAAAGTTCCATAAATGTCCTTTTTCTTTCCTTCCCTTGTATTAGACATAAGTTTATCTGTTTTTGGCTGTTCATGAATTTTTTCATATCTGTTTTCATTAAAATCAACATCAGTTTGTTCTGCTATCGGTCTAGCAATAGCAGTATCCTCTTTAATATCTTCATTTTCATTTGATTGTAATGGTTCAAGAGCAACAGAAATAAAACTACACAAAGACCATAAAAGAATGGAAATTATTTTTCCCCTTTGAGAAGTTCTTTTTAAAGCTTTCATGACTAACTTCCATTGTTTCAGGTTTAAAATATTCCACCCTTGTGGCTGAAACCAATAATAATGTTTCTGTACAAGAGAAAAGAGCTCCAGTGACTCTGGCGTTGTCAAAGATACCCCTGTATTCTTTAACAAGGTCTTCAAGACATGGGAATAGTACTCTAACTGAGTAGACTGATTACCCTGATGCTACAAGGACCGTTCAACTCAGCAACAGAAGTCCTTGGTTTCACGACACTGAAGAAGAGCAAAGACTAGTTGAGCCCCACATTAGGCTCCATCTGTTGTAATTCAACGTGGAGTTAGACGGTGCCAGGAATGAAAAAGAGAAAACAAAGACTGGGATCAGGGACCTCACTCCATGTGGAATGCAGGCAAGTTTATTTAGGCTGAAGCTGCTTTTTATACTACAAAGCTGATATCTAAAGTAGGGCGTCCTTCACTAGTTGATCTACTTGGCATGTGATAGCGCTGCCTGTTCCTGTGTTCCTAGATAATCTTTCTTAGGAATTCATACAATAAATTCTTAATGGTGAGTTAATTCTGCTCTGCCTCCTCCTACTGATGTCTGTAGTATGCAGTGTCCTTGAAGACATTTACTAATGTTTCTCTGCCAGCAAGCATGCTTTCTAAATGCTTAACCCTTTATGCTCTGGCTCTCAGCATCTTTTCCAATGGAGTGTGGTGATCAGTGCTGGGCATGAGGTGATCTGGGCTTTGTGTGTACTGATCCAGGCTCTGGGTTTGGTGATCCTGGCTTTCGGCAAGTTACCTGCCCTTTGAGTGATTCAATCCAGAATCTTAGGGAGGCGGTCCATGCTCTATGTGAGGTGAGGTGGACTCTGGATGATACAAACTGGGCATAGAGTAAGGTGAGTGGTCTCTGGGCAAGGAGAACCAGGCCCTGAGTTCGGTGATTTGTACTCTGGGTGAGAAAGTCTGCCTTTGTGTGAGGAGAAATAGGTTCTGGGTGAGTAATATGGGATCTAAATGATCCAGTCTTGGCTTTGGGTAAGCTGAGCTCTGCTCTGCATGAGTCAAGTACAGTTTTAGGTGAGGTGGCCCTGTGTATGTGTGAAGTGGTCCATGTTCTGAGGAAGGGTATCTAGACACTTTTATGATGTGACTTGTTCACTAGATGAGGGGAGTGGTCACTTGATGAGGTGATTCTAGCTCTGAGTGAAGTGAGTCCATCTTTAAGTGTGACCTGTCCTCTGGGTGAGTTGTATCTAGGAAACTTGCTGGAGAAATTCACAGACTCACCAGCATTCTTTACCTCAGCCCAAGGCAGGACCAGCCAGAACTGCAGATAGGCACCAGTGGAGAGAGACATGAGTGGGTGAAATTCCACTTGAGTGGCCCCAGGTCACACCTCAGCCACAGGAATAGGTAGGAACTTACCTGTAGCCACCACCACTAAGAAGAGGATTTTCCAACTCCACTCCATGATGTGGGAGCTATGTTCACAGGGGCTTCAATGAAGGAGGGGGTGTGGTTTTTCGGTGATGTTCTCTGGGCACAAAGATATCTTTACTTAGTAAAACTGATCTCATAGTCTCTGCATACTCCTAAGCAAGCTATTTCATACTCAGATTCACTCCATGCTTTGAAGGAAAATATAGAAGACACAAAGACCACATAGCCCTGGGTTTCTCATTCAAGAACTACTGTTTGTTTTAGGAAATGTGTCCCCTGTCATGATCCTGAACTCTGTGAAGACAGAGCCCCACACACTGAGGAATAGAGAACCCATTGTGTATGCTCTACATTATGAACCCACTTTTCAACAGCATGGAGACCAGCTGAAATTATCTAGGGGACCATAAGGGGCCCTGATGCTCATGAGAAAAATTAGATTCATCCTGGACCCATCAGTAACCAGGGCCTACCCACTGGTAACACTGAGAGAATGACTGTTGACCATCTCACCTGAGTGTCCAGCACAATTCATGCACAGCTATAAACATGCTGAGCATGCCTAGGTAGTTTCCCAAAGCACCCCTTGTCTTAGAGTCCTGAGCTCCCATTCTGTTCAGTAAAAAGAATTTTGCTTTTCAGAGCAGCCCTATGATGCATGATCCAGATTTATATTTCATATCCCACTGGTAATAGAATTTGAATGTAGTTCTTTGTATGTTTGTTTTAATAAACTTTTTAAGTTTAGGATAGTTTTACATTTAGAAAAAACTGTCAAAGATAAGACAGAGAATTCAGACATACTGTACACCCAATTTCCTGTTATTAACATGCCACATTATTGTGGTACATTTGCCACAATTAATGAAATAATATGTTACATTATTATTACTAAAACCCACACTTTGTTCAGATTTCTTTTGTTTTTATCTAATGTCCTTGGTCTGTTTTAAGTTTCTGTCCAGGACCCCACATTATATTTATTTTTTTAATTATTCATTTTATTTTTTAAAAAGCTATAGATTATATAAATATTACAAAAGAAATAAGGGATTCCCATATGCCCCAATCCCTCTCCCTCCCACACTTTCCCACATCAACAATATCCTTCATTAACGTGGTACATTTTTTACAATTGATGAACACATATTGAAGCATTGCTACTAGCCATGAACTACAGTTTATATTATAGCTTACACTCTGTGCCACACAATTTTGTAGGGTATGACAAAATATGCAATGGCCTGTATCCATCACTGCAATGTCATGCAAAACAACTCCAATGTCCTAAAAATGTCCCCATAGTACACCTATTCTTCCCTATCCCATTCCTCAGAACCTCTGGTGGCCACTGCCTTTATATCAATGATAAGAGTTTTTTGCATTGCTAGAATAATAATGTCTATAGTAGAATAATAATAAGTCTACTTTATCCCATTATTCACTCCCCAATCTTGAGGATTGGGGATAGTGATGCACACTCTGCTTCTAATTGTGAGAGAGCTTAGATTCCATGGGGCAGATGGATGAAACTATCTAGCTTGCATAGCAGATACTCTCTGTTCCTTGGAATGGGAATTGTCCACAATAATCTCCTTGTTAGTTGTCCTGGCTGAGTCCATTGAACTGGAGAGTAGGTGTAACAACTTTGCTGAAATTCAGGGCTCAACTGGCACATGGACAGATCAAAGATTTAAGTTTCTGGGACATATATTTAACAAGTATAATGCTAATTATAGGTTCAAATAAAAGGGACAGAAGAGCCATGTGTAGAGATCCTATAAATGGGTCTAACTCTGTTACACTGGGGAGCATTAATTGCAAAGTAAGGACCACTGACTGGGTACCAAATTCCTGAGCTGTCTTCACTGCTTATAGTTTCTGGATGGCTCTAGAGCCCTCAGAAACCCCACTAGTTGAAACACTGTTTACTGTGGCAGTCAAAGACAGCCTGCTGAGACTTGCATAAGTCTAACCTCTGGAATGACCTCCCAACTCACTTTGAAATCTCTTAGCCATAAATACTCATTTGTATTTATCAGTTTCCCCTTTTGGTCAAGGTCTTTTCCCAGATGCATTGTTAGTTTGGCACTTGGTAATAATCCCTTGTTGCCATGGAGGCTCATCCCTGGGAGTCATTTCCCAAGCTGGGGGTGGGGGACTAGTAGTGCATTTGTATGCTGAGTTTGGATTAGAAAGATGCCTGAATGTGGTTCTTTTTAAACTCACCACTCAAAAATCTCTCCCAGTAATTTGGAATTGAATAAATATGAGTCAAATCCTCAAACTCCACATAATAGAATTTTGCATGGTATTCATCTATTTTCAGTTCATCCCCATAGTGTCCTGTGTTCAATAATTGATTTCTATTCACTTGTTCTCATGAACCTGTCACAATCTCTAACCCACAACCTCAAGCCTACAAACCCAGCCCAGAAAAATTAGCTAGGCTTAGCCTCTGAATGTCTTATTCCTTGGATTAATGTGTCTCCTACAATTCTATGCACATTGAATTCCAAACATACACACATATGCAGAAAAACAAAAACAAAAACAAAAAAACTTCTCTGTACAAAATGTTTTTGCATAAGCTTTTATTCTTGGTTTTATTCTTGATTCCTGAGGTAAATGGTTGGTAAATGGATGGTCAGGACCCCAACTGACTCTGCAGTCCATTACCTACCTGCACACTCCAGGGGAGGCTTGTGTCTGGGTTCACTCTAACTTCCCCTCACTGTGACTCATTCACAGGAATGTTTGGCCTCATCCTCAGCTCTCAAGCTGTTCAGCATTAACTATACTTTGTTCCTGGAGGTGTCACTTTTAAATGCCAACTCTGGTTGGAAGAGTTTGGTTATAGTCCATGCTTCCAAAATTCTATACTATGCTCACATACAGCAGACCATTTCCTGGAGACTTGCAGATGCAACTCACATGATAGTTACCTAGAGACAGTGCAGGTGAGGGACAGGGTCTACAAGGGCTTCACCAGGCCAGAACCCTTGTGGATGCAGGCTATGCCTCCCCCAAAAATATTTTCTAGAGTGAAGAACCCAAATTTAAGTAGTTTCACATTGTTTCCCCTGTTTACCTAAGATGTGATTTTCAGGTGAGAAGTACATTTCTATGTAAAGGTGAAATGGGGGAAGGAGGTCATTTTCTCTGGCTCTGCCCTTGGAGAAGGATGCTGGGGATGCCCTGTGTTCTCCATGGGGGCATTCTTTCTCTAAGTCTGGGGTCCTATTCTTCCAGGCCAGAAATGTATTCAAAGAGCTGGTCAGGGACCTAGATATGGCACAGATCAAGGATGGTTTGTTAAATAGGGACAACATGCCTCTACTCACAGGAAGATTAATACCAAATACCCACCATAAATCCAGGGCCCTCTAAATGTGTGGAAACACATTCTAATACATTTCTCTCATCTCTTATCTCATACTTTTTCTACATTCCAGCATTTTGAGACAGCAGCAAAATGTAGCAACCACAGTGAATTCTGACAAAACTGTGTGCAGTCATTTTTGCTGTGAATTTGAATAACTTTCACTTGGGGGACTCTACCACCAAGTGAAACAACTTCACTCCAGTTCATGTTAAAGGGTAATATGGGTAAAGTTGAATTCTGTAATGTAAGCCTATTGATAAGTTTATTTTTGACATGGTACACCTTTATGCTTACATTGGTAGTCACTCTCAGTGATGCTCAAATCACACACAGCCTCCTAATCCTACTCTTACTTGTGCAACCTGCACATCAGTAAGATCATTATATACCTTGAGCTCTTTCCTTGAAGGAGAGCTTTTAGGAAAAGAAACCCTCCTGAGGGTTAACAAAGAGTTAATTAGTGGAAGGTCCTCAATATACACTTGGTCAGGAAACTGATCTTTATGTACCCACTCAATTAAGCTAGAAATTTCCAGGTCTGGCACTCTGGTTTATTGAATTTTGGATTTTTCCCCACTCCCTCAAGTGAAACAATAGTCATGAACATTGGCAATAGAGCTTAACAGTGGATGGTTTGCAAAGGAATTGAGCTCACCATGTCCTGAGGGAAATTACCTGCCCAGGAAGCAGGTCTCCTTTGAAAATCACAGGTCAGGAAAAGTTTTTTTAGATATCCAATCTTTCCCCAAGTCAGATCAACTCACATACACAATGCCATGTGTTCTCCATAAAATTATGTTTGAAAACAGCAATAATGAAAACAAAGTTCATAATAAACTTCATAGTGAATCACCTTCAGTTAGTTTCAGCCCCATATGGGTATACCTGGGAATCCTTGGGCTGGGACTCCTCTCTCATAGTGGCAAGTTCAGGGAAGGGCTGGTTTTCTCCAAGAGAGAGGGGCCCTATTTCCATTTCCTCATATTACACAGCAAGTTTTCTGGTTGTTGGCTTTCAGAGAGGAGAGTGTTCAGAGCAGTTATCAATGAATTGAGGAACAAAGGTTACAATGATTCAATTTGTGAAAATGTGGGTCTTTTATCATTTTTTAATATTTTCATATACAAAAAGATAAAGCTTGAAATACTTCCAGATTTTTCCACCTATTCTGTTGGGGTGTGGGTGCTTCTTCACACGGAGGTGAAAACTATATTCACATCAGTTTATTTGAGGACCCTGTGCAGAGTTCAAGCAGCAAAACCCCAATTTAACAGATCTAATTTCAAAAAACGCTCATTTCTAAATTTACCAAAGTAAAAAGGAACAAAGATCCACTTCAAATGCATAAGCTATGGTACAATGTTCTTTCCAAAATGTAAAGATTTTGCAACTGTAATTTCATGAACAGTTGCTTTGGGCCATTTTGAATGTGGATATACATATCACAATTTTCAAATCCAGATAGAGTAACAGCAACATACAAAATATATACAAAACAGGATACTTTAGTATAAATTTTGTTAATTCAGTTGCACAAGTTATCTCTGTTCTACAAAATTTGTATTTTATAGTTACAAGGGTGAAAGTGGAAGTGACCTACTACATTTACATTTCCCATATCCTAGTATAAAAACAGTACCTAATGATCGTGAGCCAAGAACTAGGAGTCTTTAGTTTTAGCACTTGAAGCATCCTCACTTCTACAAACTTAAATCATGTACTAGTCACATTTCCAGAGTTTACAATGACTCATCTTTTTAAATCATAAGAAACAGGTGAATCCAAACTTTCTTTATATACACATATATTTATTTATTGAAGTATATCACTGATACATAAACAATTAGTTTATAGTAATAGATGTGAACTTATAAAACAAACATACATAACATCATACAGGGCTCTCATACCTCACCTCACCCTACCATCAATACCCTGCATTGTTGTTAAACATTTTTCACTAATGATTAAAGAGCATCCTCAAAATATTACTACCAACCAAAAGTATCTTACATTTGGTGTATTTTCCCCAACCCAGTCTATTATTATTATAATTGTTATTACTATAT
>JAQZBX010061696.1:0-17034 GCA_029593785.1 Cabassous unicinctus
TTATCCCATTTACCTGTCTGCCCCCCTCTTCCCCCCACCCCCCGCAAGGCATCTGGGGGGCAAAGACTTGGTGTCACAGCTGCAGCACAGAGCAGGTGTTCCATACCTGTTTGGGAAGGGAGGCTGTGTGTGTGTTGTGGGGGAGATGATGTTTATAGCAGACACACTTCACTGAGCATCTCCAGCCTCTTGGCAAAAGGCTCCAGGGTTCACATAGGAAAAGAGATCTTTGCTGATGACAAGCATTACCCAGAAGACAGCAGTAGGACTTGTTAAAAATGCAAACCCACAGGCAGCTATTGACATCAGGGCCACCCCCCAACAGCAGCACTGAGAACTGCCTGCAGACAGACTGGCCCACACCCCTGGGACCCTCTCCTACCACGTACCCCCCTGGGACCCTCACCCTCCCAGCCCCCGCCACTCGCTCCAGCCTCCTCTTGTGAGGAGGAAAATCACTGTGGCTAGCCAGAAAATAAAAATGCTTTGTTACTGGAAAAGCTAAGTCTCTCTAGACCTGTGCAGCAGCATCAATGACATCAGGGGCTCGCGGTCTCCAAGCTTGGTGTTCCACCCTTCCAGAACAACAGCTACTTCACAGTGGCCAAGAGCCTCAGAAAAGAAGAGGTCTACCTCCTTAGGTCTTGTCCGAGACCCGCCTGCTTTCCCCGGAAGGCAGCCAGTGTTCACAGCCAGCAGGAGCCCAGCACGGTGAAAACCAAGTCAATTCAAGCTGACCACGTAGCACAGAGCCTCCCGTGTGCCAGGCAGCATGGCACACACAGACAAGCACAGCCCAGCGACCCTGTCAGAAAGCTGATGGGGGACGGGGATGATACAAAGCAAAGAAGGGGCTTTAGGAGCCTTAAGGAAGGAGATGTTACTCGATGTTTCCTACGCTAGACCATGAAGGACTGACAGGATTTGGATACACAGAGTTGAGGGGACATTGGTGTTAGCGTGTTTGGGGGTCCCAGTCATTAAGTGAGAAAGGAAGGAAGAAGAGGAGCAGGCCGGTTGGTGGGACAAGGGTGTGCTTGATTTTGGCCATGGACTGTATTTGGTTACTTTGTGGCAGGAGAATGAACGAGTCCAAGTGGGCCCATGCTCTGTAACACAGTCCACAGTCAGAAATGCTGGTTTGCACTGTTTGTGTTCAGTTGGTTGTTCCTAAGAGAGACTAGGATCTCCAGTGCTCCTCCCTCTGCCCGCACGGCCTCTCCTGTGGACCTCCCCTCACTTCCCCATTCGTCCTCTTTTGCTCTGGGAAGAACCTCTTATCCTATGAAAGCCATGTCCCTTCCTTTCCCAGAAGTCCCCAGGAACTTGCGGACCTGTGTGCCTTGATGGTACTGAGTGAAAATTTCCTGATTCTAGGTGAAATTCTCAGTGCCAAAGGAGGCATTTATGTTGACCTAGATCTGATGGATGTGGATACATCTGAAGTACTGAGGCAAATGCCTCAACGGCCCATGCAGGCACACTGGGCTTAATCCCAACTTTCTCTCTGGGAGACGTCTTCTCCTTAGAGACGCCCAAGCATGTCGGTGTCCTGCTTTCTGGTATATTTCCTAGCCTTGTGCTGGCTTCCCCTGCTTGTCCTGCATTTGACAAGTCTCCACTGTATTTGATTTAAGTGGCATTACACCCCAGAAGTCCTTTGTATCCTTTAGAAAGACTGTCCCTTCTTTTAAATACTTCTTCAAAGTCAAAGGCCATATTTTGTAGGTTTTCAAAAATGGATCTTCGGTAATTATGTTTGTTGAGTACTTTTTAACAATAAATTTTAGAGCATAAAATGAAAATATACATAATCCAACACTAAAAGTATTGAAAGCAACAAACAGTGGGCTTAAAACGATACCAGCGTTGCTCTCTATTATAAAGTTACCCTAAAAAGCTCTTAAGTATAGCACCTTACTAAAGTTCTGTTACTTCAGAAGATAATGCTCGAATGTATTATTCTGCATGATGGTAAAAAAAATCACAGTACTAATCCGGAATGAGTCTTCTTTTGGTATGAATTTGTGGGGATGAAATTCTCAAATGGCTATATAGTTTTCATTTGTTTAAGAAATTAAGACAGTGAAATAAAACATTTTTTATTTGGAGGAAGAATTTTATGATCTCATAAAATATATTAGTCTAGAGTTGTTCAGCCACAAGCTAAATCACAGCTGATATGCACTACTCATAAAGTAGTACAGGCTTGCAGGGGAATCTTTAAAAATCTTTGTCAACGGAGCCTAATTTCCCATAAGCCTTCTTAATCGGCAGTTACAATAAGATGTGAAGAAAGACAAGCAGAGAACGAGGTGACCATGTAACACACGCTCGAGCTGACAATGCAAACGAAGTGAACTGAATACTGTACCTGCTTATTGTTGTCAGTGGTACAACACAGTTTCTTGAGGGACACAAAATGCCTAATTTTCCTAATAACATAAATAATCAGTTATTAGTGATCCAGAGATGAGATGATTCAAGAAATCAGCAAACAAAAACATCAACAGAGTATTCGTAAAGCAAAACTCCAGTGTCCATCCTATGGCAGATTTAAAACTCAAAACAAAATCCCAATCTATAGAAAATGCATTCTTCACACAGAGCCCACAGATGCCTTCAGAAACTGTGCTTCCCTTATCATCAGAGCAGACTCAGAAACACTTTCTAATGGGTATTTCATCTTGTAACTGACTCCTGTGATTTGGCTCATAGATATCTTCAGGGCTAGGATGAAATGCTACTACAGACAAAATTAGTTTTAATTCTGTTGACACCAATACTTCTATAGCTTATATATAAATCAAAAGACTCATTTAGACGATGACCAACATTTGTGGTGGCTGTTTATATACTTAATATCTCATATTCTTTCACAGCATGATCATCATTTTGAGGGCAGTTTTTCAGGCAGGTCCTCTTATCTCAAGGTCATGGACTGAATCTTGAAACTCAGCCTGTGGATCTTGCTCATCACCACAGGGAGACTGGGCAAAAGATTACAAGGTGCCTCAGCCCTGCAGGAAAATCAACACAAGGTAGATTTTCTACTGAGGGTGAAGCCATGAAATCTAGAGAATTATGTAAGATTTATAATGATTTCTCTCTCTGGGTTGGTTTTCTCTGGAGGACTCTGAAAAGAGCATAGAAAATATCAGTTAATCTGTAAAGAGCTTGACTAAATTGGAAGAGGTAAAATTTCCCTACTTTTAGTAAGAATTTCCTCTCATAGCTCACTCCCCACAAATGGGGGGAAAACACTGGAAATTGTTTCTGGGCAAAAGAACTTCTTTCTCATATCTGTAAAATCACAAATATCAGAATAATGTATTCTGACAGAAATTATTGGGCAATAGCCTGTTTCTCAGCTTTGGTTACCTAGTAATTCTGGTCACACACACAAAAAGTGATTTTCAGCTTTGATTTTCTGAGAAGAAGGCCTACGGATGATAATAAAAACAGACTGATAGGCAGGGCATTATTTTCATTCCATGGCCTCTGAGCATGAACCGCTAGTAGAAATGGTGATTCTGTGTAGCTCAAGGAGAGGAGCACAGGGACAGCCTCTCTCTGCCACACGCAACCCATGGTTAGGGCCTGTCAAAGCTCACTCCATCCAGAGTGAAGTAAAAGGGAACCACAGACTATGGAATGGCATGAGATACCAGGCAGTGGTCTATGAATTGAGGGGGTAACAATTTCAAAACTCATCAAACAACTAACATTGAAAGGGAAATCACCCACAGATATTTTGTTGATATTATAGAATGTATAGTTTTCTAGTCACGCAACAATTTTCAAGGAACTCAGATAGCCCTACGAGTCACCGGCAGGATTCTCCTATTCTGGCTATTGGCATGAAACTGCTATTTTTTCCAAAGCATCACACAATGTCATAGCCCTTATAAACCCATACTATGAAGTTGGTATTAACCTTCAGGCTGGATTACAAAGGCTCATCCCTGATTTATTGTTAGGAGATCCTGTTTGGCTCTGTAAAACTTCTCACAAAATTTAACTAGGAGCAGGAAAAGGAATTGCATATTTACATTATCTCCCCACAAAATAAGCAGGCTTCTCTGGTAATCTGAGATTAAATAGAATCTGATCCCTTCAGCTCCTGGTCAGACACATCTTTTTTTCTCCTTAATCAATGACCTCCAGGGTTCTCTTACCCCTTGTGGGACCAAGCCCAGAGCTGGCCGGGAGAGGACCAGCAAAGAGCTGGGGCCTCGAGAAGGAGAGAAGGCAGGCTCCCTGCAGAGGGCTGAGGCCAGGGAGCCCTGGCTAGAGATCATTTGTTTTTATGAAGGGAGAAGACTGGGAAATTGTGCCTTCTGTGAGGGAAGTGGGAACAAAGTAGTCACAGATACTAAGGTAGAGGTAGGCAGGTGCTTCATCAGAGACCATAACAGGAAGAGTGAAGGGAGGGAAAGCCATGGCTAGGGGTCACTGGCAGCCCGGGCAGAGATGCCCTTGGTAAGTACCACGTAGAGCCCAGCTCTCTTGTATGTGTGGGTTTAAGCTGCCAATGGCCTTCAATATGCAAACCCAACACCCACATGGCCCTGAGTCTTTAACTTCTGCTCAAAGAGTTCAAGAGTATGCTCTCACCCTCCTTGGCCAACCACGGGGGCGATCTTCACGTGCTGCTGGATGCTGTCTCCGGATTTCCGTCTGGCATAGTAAACCCCCTGCCACTCCTACATGAACAAAGACAGGTCTCAGGATCCTTCAGTGGTGGCGTATGGGTGGCTCTTAAAGACGGTCTTATCAGGTTGAGAAAGAAGGCCCTTGCAGGCGTTAGTTACATTTCACCAAACACCACTGTATCTTTGCATCCACTGCGACACTAACATGAGGCTCACAATGCACAGGCAGTACAGACCAACATGTCCACCCTCAGGCTGCGCTTCCCGGGTCCCAGGACACTTGACCAGTTATCCAGGCTGGGCTCATAGCAGGTGGAATTTCTGCTTCCATCCTAAGAAACCAGCACTAGGTGCAGAGGCACTGGGTCAAGGGATTCTTCTGCAGTCTTTCTGAAAATCTTCACAGCAACCTTGTGAGCTTGATGTTATCATCCTTAATTTACAGATTGGTAAACTGAGGCTCAGAGAGCCTAACTAATTCTCCCAGTTGGGAAGTAGAGGACCTGGTTTTCAATTCACAGTTCTTTAATGCTCCCTGAAGCCCAGTGTCATTCTAACAACCCACATGGCCTTCCAGCCAAGACTTCTCTGAGGCTAGTCTGGCTGCTCGCACAGCTTCCATGGATGAGGCACAAGGGAGAGGGGAGATTCCTGTTGTCTCCGGCCCCTGAGGAACTAGCTGTCATGAGGGACCAGGTGACTTCAAGGGTGAACCCTGGAGTATCTCCACTATTTCTGAGAAGGACTAGTTAAATCAGAAACTGATTGTCCACAGCCATTTCTTGCCCCCTTTCTCACACAAAGTGGGTAAATGGTATGTCTGTTGGGGTCACCAGCAGTTCTTTTTTGGCCAGTTTTTTGGGAGTAGTTCACAATGTCCTATTTCCTTTTCAGTCTCACTCTCCCAATTTGTTTTTTAAGTAATTTTGGCCATCATATATAATCCAAACTTATTTTCTCCCTATAAAATGGAACCCCTATTAAATGAATATAATACTTACCTAACTACTTTACATCAGAGAAAGGAAGATGAAAGAAATAATATGTGAGAAAGCATTTCGAATGCTTAAAAGAAAGTGTACAGGCAGTTCTAGCTGTGAGAGCCAATGCATTCCTTGAGGAGAGGGCTAGAGGGAAAATCCCCACAGCACTGACACCATTGCCCTCGTGGTGTCATGGATGGGTTTGGGACATGCACGGGGAAGCCAGGGAGAAGCAAGCTATCCTTCTCTATGGAGCTGGGATGAGCAGAGAGAACAGAAAAATGAAAACTGACAGAGAACTGGGCCTACCTTTAAATACTGAACTTAAATACTTCTAGTCCCCCAAACACCGGATGAACGAAAAAATACACAACAGCTCCATGGGTGGAACTCTGACCAAAGATAAGCACAACCACCCAGCAATGACAGGGGAGATACATGGACATGAAGGATGAAATTTCTTTTCATGGACTCAGCGGATTCTGTCTCATCTTGATAATCACCAGATTCTCTTGATAATCAAACTTAACACAAAGTCGTTATTTTGTAATTTAAAAAATCTTTGTTTATTAAATATTTCTAAATAATAAATTTTTCTTTTTAAATAAGGCCTTTTTTTTAAAAAAAATAAGAAAACTTTCACATTGTTAAATAATCCGATTTTAAGAATGTAGCATAAAAACTCACAAAGGAAAAAAATTCATTGTGGAGGGGCCTTTTTTTTTTTTAACCTACCTTTCCCTTCTTGATGCAAGTGTTGATGGTGTCGAGGAGGTCTGCCCGGTTCTTATCGCTTTTGGGTAGCTCGGCGAGTTCCTTCCCTAGGAGCTCGCCTTTGTGGTAGCCCATCATCCTTTCGAAGGCTGGGTTGACATACTGTTAACGGGAGGCGGTGACAGGTCAGCATGGGGGCCACAGGCGGAAGTCATGAACAGTCTGTGCCCCGTGGGCGCCGCTGGTGCTTGTGCTAGAGCAGCAAGCCCGGAGTTCCCTGGGGCAGGGGCAGCTGCGCTCCACTGGCTGCTGGGCCCCCCGCCCATTCCCTGCCTGCTGCGGGGCAGTTGCCTCCTTCGTGAGCGGCAATTTATTCATTCGACTGCCACCCCCAGCATCCCTGTCACCAGTGCAGAATCAGAAGGAATTCTTCATCGGGAAATGAGCAAGAGGCCCCAATCTAGCAGTGTCAGCCTCTGATGGGCCTCATTCATCATCCGCCACCCCACAAAATAAGGAAAAACACAAGGGAAAAAAAGCAAATAAATTAGAATTCAATTCAACAGGTTGTGGCTTATATTAGAAGCATCTCTACAAAACAGCAATTTGATCTTTCGTGTTTCCTTTCCAATTGCCACTTTCCAATTGCCACTATCAGAGCTATGGGTTGGGGCATTTCTGGTCCAAGCTACAGTAAATTCAGTTAAACTTCTCAGGCAGGATGCTGCCCTTTTGGTGCTGGGAGTTGGGCATGCAAGAAGAGAGGATCCCCCCACCATACTTGTGGGCCCCTCGCACATTTCTAGGGCCAGTAGACTTCTGTCCAAAATTCAACCCAGGGCCCTGGAATCTAGAGCTATTCACCTTGGCTGACCCCCGACTCCTGTCTACACCCACCAATTTCTTTTCAAAGAACACAGTTACCAAATGAGAGTTGAGTGAGGGAGACAGTGACAAAGAACATAGGGAAAATGTGAGCACACTGCATCTGAGTCACGGATTTCTCTGGGCAAAATCTACATCCATCTGCTGCTTTGGAAGTGTTCTTACAAACTGTAATCACTCCTGTCCTTGACTGTGATGACAGCAGTAATGAACTGAGTGACGCAGGGACACTTGGGGAGTTATGCCTTTGGGAACGCAGCTTTTATTTACAAGATTAAGCCTGGGCATTGAGGGGTTAGGAGGATGCCCCCGTGCCCTCAGCCCTGGGCTCTGTGGGGGTAGAAGAGGAGGAGTTGGGACGTTGTCTCCACTGATCTACAGATGCCTTCTGGCACCACTGCTCATGTGTGGCAGCATCAGCTCCATCTCGGGCTGGGCAGGGCATCGCCTACAGCAAAGTCTCTATAAACCTACAGTCTCCTGGCCCACCACAGACCTGCTAGTGAGCTGCCTGCATTTCTCCCTCATCAACGGACCTCTGCCCACATGCTCTCTGCCTTGAATGCCTTTTCCCATATTGTCGCCTTGCCAACTCCCATTACCCACCCCTCCAGGAAGTCATCCTTGACCCCAAGCTCAGTCTGCATTGGTGTCACCCCTAAGGGCTCCACTGTCTCCTGTGCAGGCTTCTAGTGATTTCTTATACTGAATTAAAATTTTTGTTTATCTCTTTCCTTCACCAGACATGAAAATTCTCAAATAAAGGCTAAGATTTGATGGATGAGAAATATTTGATGAATGAGTAGATGATAGTTGTGAATGCACTGTTGTTCTATACATTTTATAGAACTGTGTTATATATTTTAATATGTGTTTTTTCTGTCTTTGCTGTGAGGTTGTGTATTTGGGTAGAAGTCATGGCACTTTTGCCTCAGGAGCCAATGATCTCAGAACACAGTAGGTACCCCAAGGCATGGACTGTGAAGCCAAGGCATCCAAATCCATATCCTGGCTCTGCCAATTGCTAGCACGTGGACATGGGCAAGTTACATAACTTCTCTGGTCTTTAATTTTCTCATCTGCAAAATGACTATGAAACTGGGATTTTTTTAAGTGGATGGCAGTGATGCTCCAGAATCACAGGATTATTTTAAGGATTAAATGAGTATGTGTACAATGCCTGGCACATGGTAAACACATTACAAGTACTTAAAAGTAGATAGGAAGGTAGGTAGGTAGATGGATGGATAGATGGATGGATGGACACATAGATGAGATAAATGTTTGACTGATAGATAGCCAGACTATACGATGCATAGATAGATATTATTCCTAAATTTTAAGTGCTACTGCCTGACCTCTAGACATCTGTACACACAAAAAGGAACATAACTATTCAGTGGCAGTGCTCTGTGAGGAACCCCAGTGTCAAGTAAGAACATCTATGAACTGCCCCATCATTGATGGCCCATTTTGAAATCTCTAGCACAAAGGTCATTTTAATATCCCCCTTGCATATAACATTCTCTATTCAACTTCTTCCTCCTTCTTCCTTCTTCCGCTTGCTTTAAGTTTGATATTCAGATTGCTGGTGAGTTTTTAAAGGGGGCATGAAAGTTTCCCTGAGAAAGAAAACCACAGAGTCAGTAAAGTCTTATCTCAGAATTCAAGTTTCCCTTTCAATGCAGTGACTCCTTCCATCTCCTCATTTCAGGTACTCATGGTCCTCACACCCATTTCTTCCTGTTCACGGCAAGGGCTGGGAGATAATTATCCTCATGATGTGGCACCCTCACCCTATTACCTCTCCTAGAGCTACAAGTTACAGTTAGCACCAACTGCTAACTATAGAATGAAGCACTCAGTTGGCTGTTAAAAGGAATCGCCTGGTAGATCAAAAGTGGGTAAGACTCTTTGAGGCAGGGAGCTGCTTCTCTTCATGTCTAAAATCACATCCCAGGGGTCACTGTAAAATCGGGATGTGCAAATGCATTTCATGAAATCATGAAGAGAATTGATTGTTCAAGTCTGGGTATAAGTGTGTGTGTGGGGGGGTTGTCCATGTCCAGATGCCTGAGACCTGTGAAAATGTTACTTTGCATGGCAAAAGGGATTTTGCAGGTGTGACAAAGTGAAGGATTTTAAAATAGGGAGATTATCCTGGATTATCTGGGTGGGTGCAGCGCAATCACCAGTGTCCTTAAAAGTGAAAGAGAAAGGCAAGACAGTCAAACGGAGGCAAAGAGATGGAGGAAGGGGCTCTGAGCCAAGAAATGCAGGCAGTAAAATGTTAAAAGTTGGTCCATCTGAGTATCTAGGCAGGAGGTATGCTGGAGGTCTCTGCATGGGTTTTGTATTGCTTTTGCAACTATCCTGCAAATTTGCATCTATTTCAAAAGTAACAGTTTATTTACAAAAATAAGAAAGAAAGAAATGCAGGCAGCGTCTCAGAAGCTCGAAAAGGCAAGTAAACGGATTCTCTCCTCCAGCCCCCTCCAGAAGGAAGGCCGCCCTGCCCACACCTTGATTTTAGCGCAGCGAGTCCCATTTCACACTTCTGACCTCCAGAACTATAAGAAAAATCAATGTGTGTTCTTTAAGGCACTAAGTTTGTGGTTATTTGTTCCCGCAGCAGTGCCCTCGGCATGGCGGCCTCCTGATGTTCTTGATCAGTCCGCGAGCACGGTGTGTCTGCGTAGGCGCCGGAGGGTGTGCGAGGGCAGCAGCTGGAGCTCCAGCCCGAGAATGGGCTCCGGGCAGGGCTGCCTGCGCTCAGCGTGGTCTTTGCTGCTCTAATGATGGCGGCAGGTGCAAACCCACCGCAGCAGGCCCGCGGGGAAGCACAGTAATAGTAAAGCATGCTGTACTTAGGCTATACTGTACTTATACTAAGTGTATAATGTAACGTCAGTATACATTACAGATCATCTTCCAACAAATATATTAAGAAGACTTTATTTCAACAAAGGTTGAAATACATTTCCTCAGCAAAATGGCTTTCATATATTAGAGTGCTTTATAATTAGAGGACCAACTGCTGGTAAATAAATGAGTATCTTTGAAAATATTCTGTTCCCATGGGTATTTATAAGCCTTTTCTCTACATTCTGATTTACTTCTGGGTAAATCCTGTCTTCAGGGATGGTCCAAACAATTTACCCCATCTCTTTCAAAGAAATCCCAGGTTCTGATCAGAATTAAGACATTTTTACTCTTTATTGAAAATCGAACACTCAGAGCCTTTCCTGTGCTTTTTCTTTGATTTTCCCTTCTCCAAAGCAAATGTTCTGAAATGTGAGAATTATGGGAAAGTTTTTGAAACAGGGTGGCGCATACTTTAAGTGTCTATTGTGACATCTAAAGCTATAAAGTTTTTCCATACCTGAATCACATGGTCATCGCTTGTTATCTCTATGGCTTCGTGACAGTGGTCTAATGCTGTGAACACTGAATTACAGGCCCTAGAAGTTGTAAAAGATTGCTGTTAGTTCTGCTATAAAACCATTACCATGCCATCTGTTAATTTATCAAAGTAGACAGTTCTCAGGGTTCATAAAACCATTTACCTTTTTATATGAATATGTTTTGAGAAAAATACTTGGCCTTTCTAACTAACTAAATAAATAAAGAACAGCATATATTTCTGTGCATATGAGACAAAGAGTTGTAATTCATCAAAATCTTCATGGACCATGGAATGAACTACGTGTGTGCTGAATGAAACTTTAACACCAGCCCCAGAGAACAAAGGCACAGAGGACACGGGAGACCTCTGTGCCAGACATGAAGGACATTCTTCTATTTCATTCACTGTGGTGGTCTTGGAGAAGTCAAGTTCCCATCAATTAGGAGAACCTAAATGGGCCCAAATTGGATGAGGTATTCTGGTCTTTCATAACAGACACAAACATTTTTCTCCTTTCTTACTTTTGTGATTTCAGATAATTAGGCTTTATGGTACTTTGCTTCCAACCATACCCACTGGCATGCTGAAGGGCAAGCATGGCAGAATTCCCCTGGCCTAGCCAAATGTACCTATGTGGGCCTCCAGGAGCACACTATACTTATCTTGGTGACCTTCCCTGTAGATCTGGAATATCTGAAATCAGACTCTCAATTTCTTGGCTCTAATTTTAACTAATTTCCAACTCTAGAGCAACTCCAGTACAGTTATTTACTGTCCAACACAAGTATGTCACTAGTTACGAGAGCTTTGTTATGTGTACTGGCTGTTTAAAGATTCCCAGCTAAGGCTTTCTTACACATTACAATAAAAATACGTTGTTTTGCTAGATTGATGTTTCTTTTTATAAAACAAAGTCTTAAAAGGTTATTTATCTCTTCCACTCACAAAGGCAGTCTAACTTTTTTCTTTATTAGAGAAGTTGTGGGTTTAAGGCAATCTAACTTTACTATCTTGTTTTGACGTGTTTACAAGGGAGAGGGCAGAGAACACCGGGCGAAATCTTCTAGATCCAAATTTTGCCAGTTAGGGGACTTTGGGCAACTTGTTATCTTCTCTGGCCCTCAGTTTCTTCATTTGTAAAGTTAGGATAATATGTATTTCACAGGTTGTTGTAAGGATAAAAACAGATGGCTTATGTGAAGCACTTCTCAAAGTGCAAAGGACAATGTAAAAATTCAACACGTGAAACTATTATTATTTGTAAGATCACAGAATAATATTTCTTTGTTCTCTACAGCTTTCAAAGGCTGTTGGTCAAAAGAAATATGAATCACAGCCTATCTTTTTTCATGAGCACAAGTGAAGTGTCAAACCAAGTACTACATTTAACAACAGCAAGGTCGCCCACGGGCAGAGGGAAGGATTTTAGCTCACGCAGTGATAGTGCTCTGATTATTGCAGAGATGAAGATATTCGTGAGTGAGGGGAAGGGAAACAAGTCATCATGATGTGGGTGAGCCGATTATAAACCTAACTCGACTGGAATTCCTGATGGTTGCCGTCTATTTTCTTACTTAAATTGCTCAGTCTACCTAATTTGAAATATATAGTATCCTGTAACCAATGCTGCATTTGTAAACACATTTAAAATTAGAATTAAGAATAAAAGAGGACTTTAAAACTGTTACCAAAGTGGTTACCACACTGCTTCTCTTAAAGGGGCAAGAAAGAGCCAGTCATATCAAAAGTATTTTCCAGGCACCTGGGCCCAGACCCCAGCTCAGCACCAGAGGAAACGGTCCCAGGGCACCGACTGTCCTCCGGAAGTTAGACCTGTGTCTACAAAAACATTTAAAGTTTATGTAGAGAAAACATACATTCTATGTGGGCTAATTCATTAACTTAGCTGAATAATTAAGCCCTAATGAACATATTTTTATCAAATGATAAGTTCTTCTCCCATCCAAGTGTTTTCTCCAAAGTACCTGTAACTAAGTATATAAACAGGTACTTCAAAGGATTATCGTTTTTGTCAATTCGAAAGACTGTCTTTATATAGGACAAGATCTTAGATCCAGCCTCCAAACTTTACCTCTTAAACATTCATTTCATGATTATCCACAAAGCATGAAATCTTCAATAAGTATAAAGCCCCAATGGGACAAAGCAAATTCCTATTAACAGTTGAGGTGAAAGGATACTGGTAGGACCACAGATTATTTCCTCCCAGTGACAAAAACGACTGGATTTTAATGTTTACCTGCACTTGAAAACTTTTTTGGTTGGTGGTTCTCCTATAAACTATCAATAATAACCTACAGCAAGATGAGGTAATCAATATGAGTCATATTCCTAGAGTTTGAGAACTTAAATGCTTGTATTAATTATTAATACTATTCATGCATAAAATCTGTTCTTGGGAACCATGTAACTCTGTGCCTCATAGTCTTTATTTTTGTACCCTCCAGGTTAAGAAATTGGAAAATTTGAAAAAGAAGCACAAGGGAAAGGTAACTTAGATGTGGAAACCCATGAAGTATGGGCAATGTAACCATTTCCTCTGCCCATTCTAAGAGCCCCTGAAACTCCAAAGGGAAAATGCAAATATTAAAGGGGCACAGGAATAAAGTCTGCAAGTTACATGGTGGTTTGATGGGGATGGGATGCAAAGAACAACAGACTAGGAAGCATGACTGGATTCTACTCCAATGTTCTACCATTGATCAAGTCAAGCTCCTCTCTGGTACTCTGTGTTTTCCTATGTCAACTGTGGCTGGAATGGTTGGGTGACATGATCTTCCAGGTCTGTGTCAAAGGTATTCAAGAATCTGTTAAACAAAATATACACAAACACACACACACACACACACACACACACACACACATACACCAAGGCAACCTGAAGGAAGGGCAGGACTGGGGTCTATGGGGGCTTGCCAGGAAAAAGACTCTGAGCACAAGGTGACATCCCAGCAGGGGTCTGGGAGGAGTAGTGGTGATGAACAGTGGATGGGGCAAGGGGACCATGGACTTGCAGTCGGCATGCACCCCTCAGCAGTGATGCAATGGGGGGGCAGTTATTTTAAAACTTCATGGCTCAGTTTGCACTCCTGTACCACATGGCTGTCATGCAGAAGCCCATGTAAGAACAAAGTGCTCTCTGCAAATGTCTGTTAATATCAAGGGATTTAGTGTTGCATGAAATGCTGAGTTTTGCCCATCAGAAACTTTTACTCTTTCCAAAATGGAGGACTGCAACTGCCTTAAGACAAGAGATCTGGACAAAAGTGTACACCTTCCACACTCAACATCATCCTGCAGCACAGTCTGTCCTTGCAGAGTGCTAGTGATTTTACATATTTAGCTGCAGCTGAGGGCGGAATTGTAGGGAAAAGTCTTACATAATTAGGCTCTAATTATTCTGGCATTGTATAATAAAGAGCCTCATTTTCCCAGTCTGCAACAAATGACAGAGTTGCTTGCCTGCCTTGGTGCAGGTAGACACTGTAGATGTCCCTGAGTGCTCTAAGATGCTGGGGGAAGGTCATGGCATGGGTCACTGCCCAATCCCCATCTGCTGGGCCCAGGTAAAGCACACCCAAGGATATCCAGACCATACACCCCACTGACCTCCTAAAAAGAGGGAGAGAACTTGGATAAGGTTGAGGTAGAACCAGCCAAAAAGTAACAGAAGAAATCAACCATAGGACTTCTCTATGCAAAACTCTTGCCTTCCTGTTCCCTGCTACAGGAATTGCTCTCATGCTGGTGGCTGGGAAGGAAAGCTCTTTAGAGCCAACCTTAAGGCAGTGTAGAGGGTAAGGTAGCCAGGGTGCTTCCTGAAGCCACTGCCTTCCTGGGTCATGTCCATTCACCAACTTCACATAGATTTGTATGAGAACTTGAGCCTTTCATCACGGCCTCTACAGTGGGTCCAACTCCCCTGAACAGTTCAGTCAGTGAGGGTGAGAAGTTGTGAGATTTTTATAATGTTAGGTATTTAGAAACTAGAAAAATTCTGAATCTAAGAGATCCGGAAAAGTTTTTATCCTCCTGGCTCTAAGCAGATTTCATCAGAACAATAACCAAGGCCTTTTCTTTATGCCCTTGTGTTGGCTGGGGATGTTTATTTCAAATTGCCAGACCTGCCTTCCCCATTGCTCAACATGAATAAAGCGCCCCTAATCTCCCTGAGCTAGCAAAGCCTGGTGTGCACTGCAGACTCTCTATTAGGGCACTTCCTGGCATCTTAAATGCACCATCACGTTTAATGCTGCTTAGAAAATAGAAGCACTTATTTAAAATAAAATGAGGGAATTGCCTATCAAAGCAATTAGGTGTGCTCTTAAATTTTATTGTAGATAGCATATTAAACCAAAATAAAATCACTCTTTTTCTAATACTATTTATTGTGAAAACATCTAAAATAAAGTTACTAAGTCTTTTTACCCTCAATTAAAAACAACAGAGACCCCAAGGGATAAAAAGAATTAATGTACATCATTTAAAAGCATAAATTACTGAAGTAAAGGCAAAGTGGTCTTTAGGAAAAGTTGTATGAGGTTCTCTGAAGCTAATAAATCTATAGATAAAAGAAACTGAAAGATTTAATTTATTTGTACATTCAGAGTCTTTGGCAATATTTCTCACCAAAGATTGTTAAAATATTTGAATTCACACTAGTTTGATATTCTTTTGTAATAATTTTCCACTGGTTTATCCTCACACTTGATTTATTAAAGCTCTTTATTCACCAAAAAGCGACCTTCCTGGCCAGGGTGAACTCCAGAAGAAGCTGCTTCTTGAGGTTTATGCCGATCCGTTTTGCTTCCAAGGGACAGCACTTTTTGCTGCCAAGGGTGGCAGAAAATAATTTAATTTAAAAAGAATTTTATTCCCTTTAGATAGAAAATGAGTCATCCAGATAAGAATTCTAAGCAGTACAGTGAGATGCTATCTTATGTATTGTGCATCGAGGCTGAAACGATCCACAGCCTCCCCATTAGCCGGAGAAGCCATGCCAGGGACCCTCCTAACACATCCCAGCCTGCAAGCTGCTTGGGACCAGCCCCCCCAGGGATCACAGGTGGAGAACAGCTGCCTTTTTTCCTGATCTCTGACTCAAGGAGAGTAAACTGAAGAAATCAGGGAACTGAGAGCATGCTTGAGTAGAGCCTGAGCAAAACCAGGCATGACCCAGGACCCTGATATTCCAAGGTGTCTCAGAAGCAGAGCATCCCATTGCCTCAAGTTCTGACCAGCAGCCAGATATTGAGACTCCCATCTCACAAGCGAGCACCAGACAGAAGCCTGCTCTTAAAGGACTCTATACCTGTACAGAACTTACAGTTAGGTCCTTGAAGATACTTCTTGCATATCCGGGTCACAAACAGAGCTCATGAACTGCTATTGTGGTAACATGGCAATTATTATGGTTAGTATAATAAATAGGTTTTGTCCCTGTTCATAAAATTTAAAGTAGGAATTTATAAATATTGAAAGCAGTAAGTAAAAAATAATTCTCAAAGGCTATTCTCAATCTGGATCTAATTGTGCAAAAATTAAACAATACTTTTCTTAGAGTATAATTTTGAAAGTGCTGTAAATAATGGAAACCCACTGTCAAAAGAAAAAATGCTTCCAATTTATTTCATTATATCAAGGGGTTCCCAATAGAGATTCTGCTGTTTGCCAGCTGCCATTATCTGTGTAATGGCTTCAAAATTCCTGGTATTCAGCTATAAGCCTATGAACAATAACCTGAAGACAGACAAGTTTTTCTAAAGACTGTTAACCTTGTATTGCCGTCTTCTTTTTCTACATACCGTAATTTGAACTGTGAGCGAACTTCCCCATGTTCTATTTGAATCAGTTCATTATAGCAAGCAATTATGCTGTTATTCTCCATAAATCTCTGAAAATAAAGCAAAGATAATGCATAAGACATATGCAATTACTTTTTAAAGAGTCAGAGAAATTAACAGTTGCTCCTACCCGCAGGGAATTCTGTTATATAAGACAACTAGTGGGTGAGATGAAATAAAACAGTCATTAAGGTATTTAAAATACTTGTTTATATGTATGAGAAACAACAGACTGGATAATACTGGACACTTATGCCCCTTTATAACAAAGTAGGATAAACTTTATTATGAAAACTCACAGGAAAATAAAAAAACACACAAGGGAATGGAATGCCTCCCCAAGCTTGTTAATTACAAAAACAATTTTGCTTAATATTGCACTAATAAAAATCTTCTATTGGGAAGCAGATGTGGCTTAATCGATTGGGTTCCCATCTACCATATGGGAGGCCCTAGGTTTGATTCCCAGGGCCTCCTGGTGAAGGCAAGCTGGCCCGCACCCGTGGAGAGCTGACGGCCCGCGCCCA
>JAQZBX010061697.1:0-10547 GCA_029593785.1 Cabassous unicinctus
AAAACCATTCCAAGGAGACAGTTGACACATAGGTCACATTTATGGATAGATAGTATTGGTGCAGGTAGAGGTACAGGCATAAGTATCGGTATATGTATCAGCACAGCTAACTTATAGGTATAGGTACACAGAGAAACCTACAAGGAATTTAATACAAAGAAAAATGAAATACTGACTTAGTACAGGTATGAAATCTGTTTATGTAATATCCAGAAAGAGATTATTTTGGATGAAATGTGTAGATTTAGAGAAAATGATTACTTGTTGTTAATATGAATTGCGCCTATTTGTTTTCTTTGTTTCCTTTTGTTTTAAGAGAAAGCAAAGACACTCAGGAAATGCTCATTGAAAATGGCAGTACAATAACAGAATTCATACTCCTTGTGCTTACAGATCGCCAAGAACTCCAGCCTCTTCTCTTTGAGTTGTTTCTGGTTATTTACCCTGTTACCTTCTTAGGCAACCTGGAATGGTGGTGTTAATCAGACTAGACTCTCACATTCAAATCGCCATGTACTTCTTCACTAGCAGTTTTAATTTGCTAAGCTGCTCAAAGCAGACACTATGAAATGTTTTTTTTTTCCCAATGGGAATTTATTGGCTTACAAGCTTACAGTTAGATGATGAGAAAAATGTCTAAATCAAGGGATCATCAAGGTGATGCTTTCTTCCTGAAGACAGGCTGCTGGTGATCCTGGGCTCCTCTGTCATACAGCAAGGAACATGGCAGCATCTGCTGGTCTCTTCCTTCTCTTCTGGGTTTCCTTCTTTCAGCTTTTTGTTTCCATGGCTTTCTCTCTCTGTCTGAATTTCATTCTCTTATATAGGACACCGTAAGAGTATTAATACACACCTTGGCTATACCTTAACTGAAGTAACCTAATCAAATGTCCTACTTTACACCCACAGGAGTGGGCTAGCTTTAAGAACATGATTTTCTGGGATACATATAGTTCTAAACTACCACAATAACTTAGCATTTTTGGACTTGTGCTACACCTCAAATGGAATTCCACATATGCTGACTGCTTTCTTATCAGAGAAGAATACCATTTCCTATGCTGGCTGCTTTACACAGTGTTATATTTTTATCGCACTCCTCCTTACTGAGTGCTACATGCTGGAAGCAATGGCCTATGAGCACTAAGTGGCCAAATGCAACCCACTGCACTAGTGTGAAATGTCCAGGAAAGTCTGCATCTGCTTGGCCACATTTCCTTGTGTCTCTGGCTTCTCAGAGGGTCTGTTCCTTCCTGACCTTCTGCTTGTCCTTCTGCAGATCCAACGTCATCAACCACTTCTACTGTGCTGACCCACCACAGCTCATTAAAATTTCTTGCTCTGATACTTACGTCAAAGAACATGCCATGCTCATATCAACAGGCTTAAGCCTCTCCAGTTGCCTCACCATCATCCTGGTGTCCTATGCCTTTATTAATGCTGCCATCCTCTGGATCAAATCAACTGAAGGACGGCACAAGAAATTCTCCATCTATGGTTCCCACATGATGGCTGTCACCCTATTTTATGGGGTACTTCTGCATGTTTATAAGACCACTAAAAGATAAGGCTATTGAGGAATCCAAAATAATAAATGTCTTCCAATTTTTTGTAAGTCTGGTGCTTAATCTTTTGATCTACTGTCTCCCAAACAAAGATATGAAGAAGGCATTAAAAATATTCTCAGATGAAATGTGTTCCCTTAGATGGTAATGCTTCCGTTTTCCAATAACCCATTATTCTAAAACTTTAGCTCTAATATTCCATTCTGATGATGAAATTTGGTGTTCTCTATGGATATGTTGCTTGTGTCTCAGGGTAATGGCCAGGTCCAGGCAATGAGGAGCTGCATTTTTAAATCAAGGCTCATGCCCCAACATGTGGTCCATGAACACGCAATGTCAGGATTTCCTTGGAGCTTTTAGAAATGCATAATCACACTCTGCACTCAGATCTCTGTATGAAAATCTACATTTTAATCACCCCCAGGTGATTTTTAAGCTTATTGATGTTTGAGAAACACTGCTCTATGTCACAATTTCCCAAATTGTATGCCCTGATTCTTTACTAACATAAACAATTTAACAATGTTCTCAGTTCAGTTCTTTGAATATCATTTATTCTCAATCCAACTTGAGGAATTTTAAGTAACACATCTTTCTTAACTTCTGTATTAAAGCAGAGATTATTGTTCATGTTAGTAGTTTCCTCTTTCTTAAGAAATTGCTTGTATATTGTTGGGGGAAGCAATGGGAAGAGAGGGTATGTATTAGTCAGTCAAAGGGGTGCTGATGCAAGGTACCAGAAATCTGGTGGGTTTTATAATTGGTATTACTTTGGGGTAGAAGCTTACAGTTACCAGGCCATAAAGTATAAGTTACTTCCCTCACCAAAGTCTGTTGCCACATGTTGGAGGAAGATGGTTGCTGATTCCTGCAGGGGTTCAGCCTCCATCTTCCTCTGAAAGCTCTGTGGTCCCCTCTTCTTCCAATATCAGGTGCAGGCTGGCATAACTCTCATCTCTCTCTCGAGGCTTGTTTCTCTCTGGACTCAGGTACTCTGTTCTCTCCACAAGGCCAGCCAGAAACTATCAGGCGAATGGCTGGTCTTTCTTCCCATGGCCTCTGCTGTGTCCAGTTGAGCCTTCTTTCCTTCCTCATGTATCTGCTTCTCTATGTGTTTAATTCCCAGGCTCCAGGATCAAAACTCCAAACTCCCTTCTCAGCGGTGTGGTTTCTCTGTGAGTCACTGCCCACCAAGGGGGCAGGGACTCAACATCCTACTGATGTGGCACAATCAAATCCTTAATCATTATTTAATCAAGTAAAAGTGAAACCTCTGAATCCAACCCAATCTAATATGCCTAGGAACTGACCAGTTCACAAACATAATCCAATATCTATTTTTGTATTTCATAAAAAATATCAAACTGCTACAGGGGATGAGCATGATCATCCTTTTCCTAGAACTGAGTTTGTGGATCCGGACAAATGAGCTTCAGGAAACCACCTCCTCTCTCACACCCTGCAGCCTAGGGAGAATATTTTCTTTCTTACCTTCATTTGAAAAAAGCAAAATAAGGTGATGTGATAGGAAGGACTAAAGTTGAGAGGTGGGAAAATAGAGGATTTGAAGGAGCATTGGGTCCTAATAAATAGAGTATGCGTTTTTATTTGAATATTGCTTTTATTCCTGATATGCTAAGTTAAGTAATATTAATTCTTTCTTTCCTGTGGATTGACCTAGAGAGATATCACTCTTTACATGTGTCATTAGTGGGAAGATTAATCAGAGGGAAGGAATGAAATTATTCTGGCCTCTAAGAACTCCAAGTAAGCAAAATAGTTTTGCCTTCAGTGTAGTGTATAATTGATGATTTAAGGGATAAATAAAATGTTTTTCTACTCTCCAAAATATCTAATCTTCTCTGCTCCTTCAAAATACTGATTATTTCCCAAGTTCCTTTCTTAGACAATAAAGCCTGTCATTCCACCATTAAAATGAAAGGTATAGAATACTTTAAGTACATAAATATATCTTAAGTTAAACATAAAATAACTGTACTAGGAAGGTCTCTTACTTTTTTACAAGTGACAAAATCCCCTTAAACCAGTAAATTGATATTTGAAAAGGCCACCAAGCCCACTTAACTGGGAGAGAATGGCCTCTTCAACATATGGTGCTTGGAGAACTGGATATCCATATCCAAAAGAATGAGAGAAGAATAATGTGTCATGCCTTTTACAAAAATTAACTCAAGATGGATCAAAGATCTAAATATAGGAGCCAAGATAATAAAACTCCTTGAAGATAAAGTAAGGAAACATTTATGTGATCTTGTTGAAGGAAATAGTTTCATAAACTTTACACCCAAAGCGTGATCAACAGTGAAAGAAAAAAAAAATAGATAAATGGGGCTTCCTCAAAATTAAAACTTTTGCACTTCAAAGGAGTTTTTTAAGAAAGTGAAAAAGCAGACAACTCAATGGGAGAAAATATTTGGGAAACACCTATGTGATAGGGCCCTAACATCCTGCATATATAAAGAATTCCTACATCTCAAAAATAAAAAGACAAAAAACCCATTTAAAAATGGGCAGTAGATTTGAATAGATCCTTTTCCAAAGAAGAAATACAAATGGCTAAAAAGTACATGAGAAGATG
The DNA here is from genome assembly GCA_029593785.1 of Cabassous unicinctus. Classification (NCBI taxonomy): domain Eukaryota; kingdom Metazoa; phylum Chordata; class Mammalia; order Cingulata; family Chlamyphoridae; genus Cabassous; species Cabassous unicinctus. Next base: position 4,165 of record JAQZBX010061697.1, read on the forward strand.
GTCAACATAACTAGCTGTTAGGGAAATGCATATCAAAACTACAATAAGATATCATCTTATACCCATTAGACTGGTGGCTATAAAAAAACCAGAGGACTACAAGTGTTGGAGAGGATGGAGGAAAGGCAACACTTATCCACTGCTGGTGGGAATGTAGAATGGTGCAGCCATTGTGGAGGACAGCTTGGCAGTTACTTGGGAAGCTGACTATAGAAATTCCATATGATCCAGCAATCCCACTGCTTGGTTTATACACAGAAGAATTGAAAGCAGGGACACACACAGATAAATGCACACCAATGTTCATAGTGTCACTATACACTATTGTCAAAAGATGGAAGCAACCCAAATGTGCATCAACAGATGAATGGATAAGTGAATTGTGGTATATACATACAATGGAATATTATTTAGCTGTAAGAAGGAATGGAGTATTAACACCCAGGATAACATGGATGAATCTTGAAGACCTTTTGTTGAGTGAAGTAAGCCAAGCACTGAAAGACAAATATTATATCACCTTACTGATATTACTTAAGTAAATTGAGCAGACTCACAGAGCTAGAGTCTGGAAGATAAGTTATCAAGAGATAGAAAGGAAATAGAGGGTGGAAATCTGATGTCCATTTGGGCAAAATCTATTTTTGAAGTGGAAGGGTGTTATTGGGCAGTGGATGGGTGTGATTGTGGTGCAGTGATGCTATTGGCTTCAGCGGTGTTGGTCTGTGAGGGGGAGTACTGTGGGTGGGTGTTGTTGGATTATATATGGAACTGGGGGGAGAGTCGGAAGAAGGAGTGGGTGAACTCTAAGGATTTGCAGATCTATGGTTAATCTACAATGCTGGGGATGTTCTTTTGGCAAATATGGAAGGGAAGGATTGCTGGTTTAAGGGGATGAATGTCAGGGGATATATGGAATAGGGCACACCTGGGGCATGCTTCTATGGAATATTTAAGTGTTCATTTTGTCATAGTATCTTATATCATTGGGTGGAGATACATACAATAAAGAAGAAAATATTAAACTCCTATCCTGGAGGGTACTGCTGTGTTCTCATTTATAGGGACAAGATTCCCTCGAGAATACAGGCAGTGCCTAATAAAAGAAAACAGACCAATACTTCATGTCTCTAACATTGCTGCAACTAACTATGTATCTTATTCTTCAAACACTGAAACTTAGTGGTTACCATGGGTTCCAAGGGAAGGAGGAAGGAAGAATTGAATAGAAGGAACATAGGGCAATTTTAGGGCATTAAAATTGTTCTGCATGACCTTGCAATAACAGATACAGACGATTTTAAATTTCATCAAAACATAAACATGTACTGTCCAAAATGTAACCCATAATGTAAACCATTGATCACAGTTAGTTGACTGCTTCAATATTTTTACATCAATTGTAACAAATGTCTATCAGCATGTAAAATGTTATTAATAGGGGAAAGTGTTAAAGGGAGCTGACATTGGGTATATGGGAATACCCTGTATTTTCAATGTGACTTTCCTGTAACCTAAAAGTTCTTTAAAGAAAAAATGAAAAAAAAATTCACTGGAGGAATTTATGGAAGACAAAGACTGTACATATAAGAAAACACATTGTAAATTGATGAAAGACACATGTTTAAATTTTTTTATATCATTGCACATTTTTTTGTCTTTTCTTTTGAAAACTTTTATTATTATTTCATTTTCTTATTAATTTTATTTGGTTATTTTGTTGGCTTCATTTTTGGAAAGGTTTTGGGTCACAAAAGAGTCACAATTGTCTCAGGAGAGGATCACTGGTGTGGGATTGTATAGGGAAGGGTACACCTCTTCAAGTGTTAATGAGGCATTGTCTTGGTAGGTGGAGACCCACACAATAACTGAAAGAATATTGAATTCCCATTATGGGGAGTTCTGCTATATTCTCTAATGGGATGGTTAAAATTTCCCGAGTATATGGGTAGTGCCTAGTGATTGAAGAAAGACCACTATGTCAGGCCCTTGATATTGATTACTGTACTTATGAAAGTTTTCTTATGAAATTGAAACTTAGCCTAGTATTATACATTGCTTAAGAGTTACCTCCTGAAAGCCTCCCTCCTTGTTCCACAAATGTGATCTCTCTCTAAGCCAAAATCAGTATATAAACTCACTACCTTCCCCCCGCAACATGGGATATGGCTCTCAGGGATAAGCCTCCCTGGCACCAAGGGATTATTGCCAAGCACCAATTAGCAATGCATCTGGAAAAATACCTTGACCAAAAGGAGTAACTATTAAATATAAATGAGTTTTAATGGCTAACAGGTTTCAAAGTGAGTTGGGAGGTCATTCCAGAGGTTACACTTATGCACATCTCTGCACTATCTCATTGACTGAGACAGTAAATAGTGCCTCAAACAATGGGCTCTAGAGACATCCAGACACTATAAGCAGGAAAAACAAGCCCAGGAAATTGGCACCCTGTTAATGGGCCTTGTTTTGGAATTTATGCTCCTCCATGTGACAGATTTGGACTCATTTATAGTTTCTCTACACTTCACTCTTCTGCCCATTTTACTTGAACTTACAATTAACACTATACTTGTTAAATATATGTTCCAGTGACTTAAATCTTTGGACCATTCATATGGCAGTTGAGCCCTGAATCTCAGCAGAGTTGCAACACATATTCTCCAGTTCATTGGACTCACCCTGGGAAACTAACAAAGAGATTATGATGGACAATCCTCATCCCAAGGACAGAGAGAGTCTACAGCTGCAAACAAGATAGTGCCATTCTTCTGCCCCATGGGATCTAATCCCTCTTTCAATTAGAAACAGTGTGCATCACCATCCCAACAATGCTCAGGATTGGTGAATGAACAACCAACTAAAATAGACTTATTATTATTCCATTATAGAATTGTTATTTTAGCAATGGAAAAACTTTTATCATTAATATAATGGCAGTGGCCACCAGAGGTTCGGAGGGGAGGGAAAGGTAAGAATAGGTGTAACATGGGGGCATTTTTGGGACATTGGAATTATCCTGTATGACATTGCAATAATGGATACAGACAATTATATATTTTGTCATAACCTAAAAAATTGTGTGGGACAGAGTGTAAACTGTAATGGAAACTATAGTCCATGGTTAGTAGCAATGCTTTAATATGTGTTTATCAATCGTAACAAATGTACCACACTAATGAAGGATGTTGTTAATGTGTGAACATGTGGGTGGAAGGGGGGTGGGGCATATGAGAATCCTTTATATATTTTATGTAACATTTATGCAATCTGAGGCTTCTATGAAAATAAAAGAAACAAAGAAACAAACAAAAATGAAACAAGAGGGATTTTTTTATAAGCATACAGTAAATCTCACATCATCCAAGGCATACAGTGCAGCTGGATCTCAGAAAACAAGTGAATTGTATAATGATGAAACTTATGCCTCATTTTTCTATTCTGTATATATATATATGTTGCTACAGTATATAGTAAATGATTTGTAAATACTGACCTTCTTCCCTGCAATGTTCTCAATTTCTCTCATTCATTATCGTTGGATTTTTGTCTGTTTCCTTTATATATTCCCTAAAATTTACTTCATTCCTTATGGGAATTAAGGCATTTTTTACCTCTTCTTTCCAATATTTATGAATTTTATTTCTCTTTATTTCCTTATTGCACTGCCTTAGAATGATAGTACAGTTTTGAATAGAAGTCATGAGATCAGCTAGCCATGTACTGTCCCCATCCTGGTAGTGAAGGTGGTGAATATCTAACACATCACTAGGTAGGATGACATTAGGTATAGGCTTTTCATACATGTCCTTTATCCAATGGAGCAAGTTTTTTTCTTTTCTTTCTTTGCCAAAAATTTTAACATTAATGTTTGCTGAATTTTGTGAAATGTTTTCTGCATCTTTTGAAATCATCTTATGATATTCCCTTTTATTCTGTTAAATTGGTGAAATATGTTAAACCTATATTGCATTCTTGAGATTAAATCATTTTGCAATTTTGTTGAATCCTTTCTATCTATTGATGAATTCAATTTGTTGAAATATAATTAAGATTTTTTTTTCATTTAGACTGAGGAGAGAGAACTGTTATATAATTTTAATTTTTAATAAACTCATTGTCTGGTTATTTTAATATGATTATTCAAATTTCATAAAATGAGCTGAGAAGTGATAACTTCCTCCATTTTCTGAAAGGGTTTAATAAAGAGAGTGCTATTTTTTTTCATTACATATTTGTTAGAATTTTCGGTGAAATCATGATGGTCTGGAATTTCCATTTGGGGAAATTTTTATTTTGAATTTAATTTTAATATTCATGTTTTCTACTCTTTTTATGTGTGTTTGGATAATTTTTATGGTTTTTCAAAGAATTTGTCTATTTATGCTGACAAATGTATTCATATAAGGTTCTTTCTATGTCCTATTGTCCTTTTAACTCTATATTATCTTTTCAAATATGTGTTTTCTCTTATATTTTCTTTTGATGATTTGTAGGATGAAAGATTTAATAATATAATGAATCTTTTCAAAGAATGACTTTAATGGTTTTTCCATTATCTATGATTTCTATTTAATTGGCTTCTGTCTAACTTCCTTATTTCTACCCTATTCGTGTTTACTTTTATCTTCTTTTTAATTTTTAAAAATGAAAGTTTGGATAATTGATTTGAGATTTTTTTCTCATATAAGTGTTTAAAGGTATACATCCCCCCCAACACTGAATAAACTGCTAGTTGCTAATTATGACACTTTATTTTTATCATTCTGTTTTTGTATTTTCTTATTTCTTTAGTGATTTCTTCTTTAACCCTTTGAGTTATTTAGAAAATTGTGGTAAATTGCCATATGTTTGTGGATTTTATACATATTGTTTTCTAATATAGTTCCATTGTTGACAGAGAACATGATCCTTATTAAAAATTTTTGAGACTAGTTTTATATATCACCATATAATCTATAATAGCGAATATTCCATGTGCATTCTGTAGTTATTAGGTGTCATGTTTGGTAAATGTCAATTAAGTAAAATTCATTTACAGCATTATTCATATAGTCTATTTCCTTACTGTTTTATGATCTACTTGTTTCAAAAGTTAGTAAATTTTAAGATCTTCAACTGTGTCTATGCTCAGTATTCTACTAATTGATCTTAGTTTTCACTCATTAAATTTCAACATCTGATATTAGGTACACATTTTTAGGATTTTTATGTCTCCCTGTTGAATGGACCCCTTTTCATTAAATATTCCTATTTATTTCTGGTAATGCTTGTTCTCATTATAAGTATTTTCTTTGATACTATTATAACTATACTATAATTTTTAATCTTATTTATTGCACAATATATAATTTTCCATCCTTTTTATTTTTATTCTTCTGTTCCTGCTATCCACTTTTTTTGACATCTTTTGTCTGAATTTAATATTTTTTTAACATTCCCTTTGATTTTCTTTATTTTTTAACTACAACTCTTTTGATAATTTCTATGACTTCTCTAAGGATTAAAATATACATTTTTAACTTATCACAGTGTACTTATACTTTATAATTTACCATTTCATATTTCATGTTTATGCTTCACTATCATAATATAAGTATAAATTACCTCCTACAGTTTGCATTGTTTTTGATATATTTTAATTCTACATACTTTAAAAGAAAGAGAGAGAAAATACATGGGAATTTGGTGTATTTATATCGATGAAGATTGTTATACAAGAACCTTGTCTGTTAAGGAATAAAAAGAAAGAAAAATTACAGTTTTATATCTACCCCCAAATTTACCATGTCTAACAATCTTCATTCCTTCCTGTAGTTGCATGTTTACATCTGATGTCATTCTGCTAAAGCACTTTTTTTCCTATGCTGCAAGTCTGCTAGCAAAATATTAAGTCATCTTTCCTTTATTGGATGATATCTCAGTTTTAAACATTTTCTTGGTGTATATTTTCACTGGGTATAAAATTCTGGGTAGATTTATTTTTTTCTTTTCTCACTATTTAAAGCACTTAAAACTGTTACTTGACAATAAAAAACAAAAAATTTAAAAAAAAGAACAAAATAAAAGAAAATGTTACTCTACTGACTTCTGACTTCACTTGTTTCTGATATGAAGTCAACCATCATTTGGATCATTGCTCTCTTGTGTCTAAATAACACTTCCCCCAAATTTTCTCTTTATCATCTTTTTCCAGTAATTTGAATATTATGCGTCTAAATAGAGCTTCCTTTTTGTTGAACTTGCCTGGGACTTGTTGAACCTTTTCATCATTAAGTTGATGTTTTCACCAATTTGGTAAAGTTTTCTGTTTTTTTTTTTTTTTCCTATACCCATAATATGTATGTTAACTAATTTGTATTTTTCTCTCTCTTTTCTTTCTA
>JAQZBX010061698.1:0-17050 GCA_029593785.1 Cabassous unicinctus
GCTATGAACATCGGTGTGCAGATGTCTGTTCGTGTCACTGCTCTCAGTTCTTCTGGGTATATATCAGGTGCCCCTTTGATCCAGAGCTCAAAGGAGCTTGCCAGGAGGAGATGGCAAGATGGGAACATGTGGTGAGTAGGTGGGAGAAGATGCTGGGCGGGGCTGAGGGACCTGGCCAGGGTGCAAGAAGTCAGGGGGTACCTGCCCAGCACAGAGGAATTCTGTCCCTAGAGGGAAGACAGGCAGCCAGCCAGCCAGGAAAGTGGCTTCGGGATGGCAGGTGTCACAGATTGGAATCCTGGCTTTGCCCCTTACTGGCTGAGAAGTCTCCACAACATCAGCAGCGTGGAGGGAGAGGTTTTTGCTATTTTCTTCATTGATGTATCCTTAGCAGTCAGAACAGTGCCTGGCACATGGTAGGTGCTCAAAAAATATTTGTCAAATGAATGAGTCCAACTTGGGCAAAAATCACTTCTCTAAGCCTCGGGTAGAAATGGGGCTGTAATGGCTGCTGGTTTTATTTGAGAAATAATTCATGCAACATAAAATTTCACACAACAGAAAAGTCACCATTTCAAAGTATATAGTTTTTTTGCGGGGGGCGGGGATTAGTACATTCACAAGATTGGACACTGCTGTTGTGATCATTGAAAGTGATAATGTGGGCGAGCAATCCCTGGGACTGGCTCCTGGCTGCTTCAGAGGTGTTGCTTTGCTTCTTTGTTTATTGTGTATACCTGCAAGAGAGTATGTGACTGCTCTCAAGAGAAGGAAAAGAGCCAGTTAGATTCTTCAAATGAAAGCAGAGGATCAAATCCCTAGAGAGTGCAGAGGACTCAGGCACCCAGGCTAATAAGTTACCAAGGCAGGGGCTTAAGTTGACCTCTGAGCAGCCTGGCAGCCAAGATTGAATGGAAAATAGAAGGGGGTAGAGAGTTCATATGGTCTGACCGCAGGAGGCTGATGGGTTCTTCTGAAGAGATTTCCTTCCTTGGTACCAAATTAAGTTTATTGCAGGTGTCTTATATGAGGAATGGAAGACTGGCAGGTGTCAGATCCCCAGCCCTTGCCTGGGGCCTGCCCATCAGAGGCTCTCGTTAAACCTTTGACTAAGTGAAATACTAAACAAGATCTTCAGTAGAGGCCATCTCCCCAGGCTCATGGTTTCAGACAGGCAAGGATGAAGGCCTCAGCAGCTGCTTGGAGAAGACATTTCTGAGGGGTCATTCTTGAGGAAGGAAAGGCTGTGATGCTGCGGGAGCTCATGGACACAGGGGCAGGTAGAATTTAGGATGCTCCTGCCGCCCACCCCTCCACTCTCCATGCCCTCCGCTGGTTGGACGTGAGCTCTTTGGCAAGAGTTAAAAATGCGTTTAGACCACAGGGTTTCTCACCCTGGGCACTACTGTGCCGTGGGCCAGGCCGCCTGTTGTGGCTGCCTCTCCTGTGCGCTAGGATGCGCAGAGCAGCCCTGGCCTCTGCGCACCGGATGCCACCAGCATCGCCCCCTCTCCGCCCCCTCTCCGCACCCTGGGGAAGGTTGCCCCTGATTGAGAACCACAGAGTTAGAGGGACACCAGGCCTTCTGACCTCACCCTTCCGTGTGACCACATTTGCGATGTTATGCAGCAATATCCCCAAACTACCCTCCTCCCCAGGTCCCTTCACCTGATGAAAGAACGAAGCACATTCTTGTGAGGTGGCTCTGACAACCTGCCAGCCATTCACCTGATCCATTGCCACCTTTTAAGCACATGTATGCTATTATTTTAACATTGTATTACATTTTGTTCTGAGATTTAATAAAAAGTAAAACAAGTAGAAATGGGAAAAATAAAAGCACTGCTCTAGTAAGAAGGGACATTCTTCTCACAAAGGTAGGTAGTACCAGCTTGACAAAATGGACGTAAGACAGTCTGATTATAAAGGAAAATAGCACTCCCTCTCAATTAGACGCAGAGTGGGCATCACCATCCCCAAATCCTCAAGATTGGGGAATGAACAATGGACGAAAGTAGATTTATTATTCTACTATAGACATTATTATTGTAGCAATGGAAGAACTCTTACCATTGATATAAAGGCAGTGGCCACCAGAGGTTCTGAGGGATGGGAGAGGGAAGAATAGGTGTGATATGCGGCATTTTCAGGAGTTGTCCTGCTTGACATTGCAGTGACAGATACAGGCCATTGTATATTTTGTCATAAATTACAAAATTGTGTGGTACAGAGTATAAACTATAATGTAAACTGTAGTCCATAGTTAGTAGCAATGCTTCAGTATGTGTTGATCAATTGTAACAAATGTGCCACACTAATGAAGGATGTTGATGTTGGAAAGTGGGGAAGGGAGTGGGGCATATGGGAATCCCTTCTGTTTTTCATGTAACATTTATGTAATCTAAAGCTTCTTTAAAAATAAAAAAAAATTAAAAAAAGGAAAATAACAGAATTAAAGAACACAAGCATGGCCATGCATTGAAAGCACAGATCTGTCTTTAAAGACTGAACCTGTCTCTTATACGACACACAAAATGCACTGAAAAGGCAAAATGTACCTGGGAATTTAATCTTACTTTCAGTTCTCTGCAAACAGAGCTGTACTCATCATGTGAAAGCCTCTGCTACCAAACAGCGTCTCGATTTCAGCATCACCTTATGCAGGGAAGCAGGAGCTGCCTCCGGGCTGGAGAGAGAGGGGTACCAGAAGCCTCATGAGGAAGGACAGCAGGACATCCTCACTCTGGAGCCCTTGCCACTTCCACAGGGGCATGGATGCCCTCGCCCTGCAGCTCCTGGGTCAGAGTTTGGAACTGGGAGGATTCTGATGCCCTCCCCATTCAGTCAGACAAGCATTCAGTGTGTAGTGAGTGAGGCTGTGCTATGTGCTATGTGCTCAACTCCTATATTAGTTAATACAGAGATAAGTAAGAGAACCCCAGGGAGCTCCCAGTTTTGTATAAACACCCGGAGCTGACAACACACTGTTGTTCAGATTGCCCACAGCACAAAGACACCCAGCCAAGGGGATGAGTGGGGGACTGAAATCTACCTTGCACTTGGTTCACCTGGTACAGGGCTGTGTCTGGCCAGAAGAAGGGGTGCTTCTTCATTTTCAGCAAGATCCAGCATGGGCTAGCAGTCCTGTGGTCAGAACTCCCATAGAAGAGAAACCAGGGCCTTGGGGCTTCACTTGGGGATAATAGCAGTGGGATGGGAGAAATCTTCCCAGAAGAGTGGCCAAGAAAGTCGATTGTGGAGTTGAAGATTCGCAGAGAGGGAATTCTCAGCTGAGTGCAGGGATCAAGGAGGCATGAAAAGAGATGTCGTGTTTGGAGAGTGTGGTGACTGGGATATAGGGGCATGGGGCCATGGCATGGGGGTGAGGCTGAAAAGGCATCAAATGCCAGGCTTGGGGCTTGAGGAAAGGGAGTCAGGAAGGGTCTAAAGCCATGGAAGGCCTCGTCAGCTCTGGATCTCGTACAGGAAGGTCCCACTGGCCAGAGCACAGCGAGCAGGCTAGAACCTGCCCATCTGAAATTTGGCTTCCCCCGCCCCCAGGCAGCCAGGGCTCCAGAGGCCCAGGGGTACCCTGCCTGCCGACCCTCTGCCCTCCCTCCCACCTGGCAGCCCCCTCTCTCCAATCCAAATTCCTACCTCCTTATTAGATTTGGGAAGGACTAATTAGATATAATTCATTATCTGCAAAAATGAGATCAGAAATCAGGAGCTCTCCTCAGAAGAAGGTGGCCTCGCCCCTCATCCATCATGCCTCTAAGTAACCAATTTAAAGTCAGGCGGACGCACACAGCAGCATTATTACCTTGTCATAAATAGTTAGGGGAAGGCCCCCGAACGAGGCGGCTTTATAAATGGTTTTTATCACATTAGTTTGCAGTTATTTGTCATCCACTTTGCTTAAGATAAATGCCGAACAAATAATCAAATTATCAAGCCAAAACCTCCGAAAATCATTTGCATTAATTGCAGCAGGAGAGGCCAGGCATCCAAATCAGGAGAGCCCCCTGCCCCTCTCAGGCCTGGTTTGGTGAGTGGGGAGGGAGGATTTCCTGGCGGGGGAGGAAGTCTGTACTGAGCACCAGAGGCACCCGGAGCTCCATGTGGATGGGGCAGGCCAGACCCAGGGCTGGAGTACAGGATGTGGGGGTGAGGGGGATCCAGGGGGCTGAGCAGCTGGGGCTGAGAGACTGTGCTTGCTGGGGCTGGGGCTGGGGTGCTTCAGAGTGGATTTGTGGGACCACCTCTCCTTCATGTACACAGTCACACAGACTGACACACACAGACACTAACAAACACATCAGACAGTACACACTGACACACACACAGGGACGCTCCTTACTGTCTGCCACTGGGAGCTGATGCCTTTTGTCTGGCCCTGGAAGGGCCCTGTCACAGGCCTGAATGGACCCCCTGTCCCCATGGAGTGTGACAGCTTCAGGCAATTGGTGCCCCGGGCCTGTCTGGTTTCTGTCCTGGCCACCAGTGCTGGGCAGGTGGTGAGGAGCGTCCCAGGCCTGGGCGGAACGTGTCCAGGGGCGCCCACTGACCCCCTACCAGCTGGGCCAGGAAGGCTCCCTCCAGCAACAGCTCCTCAGTGGAGAATGGCGATTTCACGCCACCCCCAGGAGGCCCTCCTGCGCCCCAGCTGGGCCATTGATGGACTGGCCCTGCAGGTGCGCACTCCCTCGCCCCAGCAGGGCCTGCCCTGGCCCATCCAGCCTCCTCCACGTTCAGGTCAGGGCACAGACCCTTTTCACTCTTCTGACCACAGACACTGCTGTGGTTTCAGAGGTGCTCCTGCGTGGGTGTCGACACTGGCTTCAGAAGCGGTCCTGTGTCTGGGTTGTCTATGCTGGCCTCAAAGGTTATCCTGTGTGGGGTTGACTAAATTGTCCTGGTATGGCCAAGGCAACGTGAGCTTTCTGTGGTCATTGTAGACCTGCTTGGAGCTGCCCAAGAAGTGACTTCTGCGGCCAATGTAAATAGTATAGCAAATGAGCACGGATTCTGGAGCCAAGTGGCCTGGGTTTAACCCCAGCTTGACCACTGTGGGGCTGTAGGCAAGTCACTTAACCTCTCTGTGCCTCAGTTTTCTCATCTGTAAATTGGCGGTAGTAACAGTGCCCACCTCCAGGGGGCGCTGTGAAGCCTAACACCTGTAAAGCACTCAGATCAAAGCTGTAGTCTGCGCCAGGGAAGGGCTTGAAATACAATACACCAGGGTGACTATGGAGGCCACTCAGCTGTTTCAGTTATTTATCCCTTCCATCCTTCATGTAACAGTGACACCTGATGTGGGCTGGGGATGCGAAAAACAATGTCCTAACTACGATCGAGGATGGGTAAGAGGTTGCCAGGGGAAAAGTGGAAAAACATCCCCACTTGGGCTACCCTCTGAAGCCGGGCAGACAACTGCGCACAGAGCGCTCTCTAAAGGGCAGTAGAGACACCTACACACAGGATGGCCTCCGAGTATAAACACCAGACACGGGACAACTCCCGAGACCAATGCAGAGCCCCTCGCAAGAGTGACCTCTGAGGCCAGTGTGGATGCCCCGTGCAGGGCAACCGTTGAGGTTCCATTGGCCTCTCGCCAGGACCTCCCTCAGGGCCAGGCCAGGTTTCTGAGCAGCGGGGCAGGAGAGGCAACCCAGGAGGGGCAGGCAGACATCTCCAGGGCAGCTGCTCCAGGCTTGGTGGGCGGAGAGGGCTGGCGTGCAGGGGACACTGAAGCTGGACCGAAGCACATGGTTGCTGTCTATTTATTGGGCAGCGGAGCAGGCTGAATGGGCCGGCCCCGGAGGCCATGGAGAGGAGGCCCTCAGGAGAGCCATAGACCAGGGAGGCCCCTCCCTCTGTGCCCCAACTGCCCCAGCTCAGCTGAGCCAGCCGAGAGCCCGGGGCTCTGAGGATGGGGCCTGGTCCGCCCCTCCCCACCCACCAGCCTGTGGTGGGCCTGTGGTTCAACATCCAGCAGGCACCTGGGAATGCCAGGCCCTGCTGGGAGGGGCTGGGCCTGTCCCCAGTATCCTCGAAGCCCTGAGGGGTCTCTGCAAGGTGTGGCCGCAGCAGAGAGGACACCTGGCTAGGCGTGACCTTTGCCCCGGCCGGGGGGCAGGCTTGCAGTGTCCCTGACCCAGTGGCCCCCCCAGCCCCCAGCAGCCTCAATCACTCATCTCGCCACCCTCTGAACAGCTGGTGCTTCCAGGGAAATTACCTAATGAATCAACAATGCAGGGATTGTGGAGGTGGAACAGCGGCGGGAACGGGCCTTTCTCTGAGTGCTAGGCCCACCGGGGCAGCAGGGACCCCTGAACCACCAACGCCCTCCACAGGCTCATACCCCCTGCACCCTGCAGGTGGACAGCGGGTTAAAGAAATCTGGGTGCCACTGCCAGTCCCTGCTTTGCCACTTGCCAGCTGTGTGGCCTCAGGCAAGTGACTTTACCTCTCTGTTTTCAGTTTCCTCATCTCTATAAATGGGGTTAATATGGTACTGTGTGCTGGGAGGCTGTGCGATTGAGAGGCAGTCTGTGTGTAGTGCTTAGCCCAGGGTCTGTCATGAGTAAATGATCAGTACCTGGTGTCCAAATGAGTATAACAGCAGCAGCAACAGTGATATTCTGTAATTATATAATAATTGTTACTATTGTTGTTGATATTATTATTATTATTACTATACCTACCCAGGAAACATCTGTTTATTTATAGTTCCCAATGATCCACCGTAGGTTCCTTGCCAGGGGCTACCCTTGGAGCCTCAGTTTCCTCAGCTGTGAAGTAGGGCAAGAACCTCTTTGCTTGAGGGTGGTGGCAGGGACCGTGCATGGCGTCTGGCCCGGTTTCTGTCCCTGGAGACCTCCTGGCTCCCAGCCTGGGAGCACAGCCCTGGGAATTCGGCAGAACCAGTTTCCTGGTCTAGCCATGAGTGGCTCCCACGCCCTGCCCTCTGGGGGCAGGATGCCTGCTCTCAGGGTGGGCACACGGGGCTGGGGAGGTATGGGCGGAAGTGGGGAGGTGTGGGCTGGGGCTGGGGCTGGGCTAGGAACCGGTGGGCGGCCTGTTGGAGCAGGCCCCAAGCTGGGCACAGAGGGCCCATTGTTGCCGGGCCCAGCGAGGCCAGGCCCACGAGATGGGCCACTGCTGCCGAGTTTTGAGAAGTGTCTAGACAGGGCAGCCCCAGGCCCTGGCCTGGCCTTCCTCGGGGTGGGGCCAGACCACCAGGCGTAGATGAAGAGGCTGGTGTCCTGGGCTTAGATGGGACACGACATACAGACAGAGGAGGCTTGGGTGGGAGCAGGGCTGCTGAGCTGGAAAAACAGGCACGATCCAAACTGCCGGGGAGAACAGTGTTGGCCAGGATGATGCTGGCCATGGTGACTCGGTTGGGGCCTGAAGATGGGCCTGAACCTAGGAGCAAGAAAACCCTGGGTTCAAATCCTGGCTCTGCTGCTGTGTGACCTGGGGCAAGTGAATGCCCCTCTCTGAGCTTCACTTTTCGTAAACTGAACAACCTAAGGTTTAAGAACTCTGGGGTCAGAGAGACTTGGGTTAAATCCCAGCTCTGCCACTTCCCACTTGTGTGACCTTGGCAAGGAACTTGACCTCTCTAAGTCTCAATGTCCTCATCTGTAAAATGGGAATAATAATTCTTTCCTTTTTTTCTAAAATGAGAGGAAATATATAAGATGTTTAGAATAGTGCCTGGCACATAATAAGGGTGCAATAAGCATGAACGACGTAGCTATTGTCATCATCATCCCAATTTGTTTTGGATGAACCTGGGCTTGCAGATCATGTGCCAGGCCTTGCCTGGCACATCGCCAATGCTCAGCACTCGAGAGTACCTTCTCTTAGATGGCATACTCGGGCCCGTGTGGGGCCCATGCTCTCTCCTTGGCCTCAGTTGCCTTGCCTATGAAATGGGTTCATGGAGACCAGACCACCCGTGGGGCACAGGCAGTGAGCCAGGCCCGCTTCCTCTCTGGGGAATTCCCTGGGCTTCTCTGCCTCCCAGTGTGGGGCTATTTTTAGCAGGGCAGCCAAGTAAGAGTTGCTGCTCTTATCTCTGCCTGGTATTTTTGGCTCGTCCTGCCTGATAGAGCTCCTCCGCCCTCCTCCTGCCAGCAGCACCCACCAAGCCCAGGCCTGAGACCTGCGCAGCCAGGTACGCCATTCTCTTACCTCCCAACCCCAGTCCAGGGGGGCACCGGTGGAGAGATGCCAGTCCAGCCACCCCTTATTTGCCTCCAGTGGCCTCCAGGCCACCCACAGCCGGCCCCAGGTCTGAGGCTGTGGGGGTCCCACATCTGTAGAGGGGAGCCGCGGGCCAGTCTTCCCTCCCCCCACACACACTGTGCAGTTTCCATGGCAATGAGCACAAATCCTCCAGCCCTGCACAGAGGAGCCTTGTTTGTTTTGCCCGCATAACTCTGGAGGCCAAGTCACAGGCCCGGGCCCCCAAGTCCCCCACCCAGCCCAGCCCACTCCCCCACCCGACCAGCCAGACAAGCCCATCACACCCCTCCTCCCCCCCACCCCCGACTGGGATGAGGGGCTATCCACAGGGAGCTCCTTCCTACCCCTGAGCCTCACTTCCCTCGTCTGTAGAATGGGGACATGTAACTGAGATAGCACATGTGACGAACCCAGACTAGGTGCTCAATAAATGTACAGATAAATGCCCAAGTCTTTCCTGATCTTGACCAAAGTAATTCACTTTCCCAAGCCTCAGTTTCTCCACCTGTGAAGTGGGGAAAAGGGTACCTGCCTCATCAGAGGGCCGGAACACTAAATAAAATGCCTGTACAGTACGGAACACTATGTTTGGCACCGAGCAAGGGCCCACCCAGTGGAATGCTTGTCTCCTCCTGCTGGTGGGATGCTGGCAGTGGTATCCCCGCGTGGGGGTGGGGTGTTCCCGCCAGGCCCCCTGCCTCCGTGGCTTCCTCCACCTCCCTAGAGCTGCCGGCTGAGCCGGGTCCCCCTCCCCACCTGCCCCCCTCGGTAACCTGACTTGGGGGGAGGGGCGGTCAGCCTGGCACGGCCCATTGTTGGGCCTCCCCCTTAGCCCGGGCTTGGGTGGCGGGGGCGGGGCTGCCAGCTGTGCGGTGACATTCCGCAGCCCTGTTAACCGCTGCTGCTGACTCTGGTGGCTAAATTGAGTCTCGGTTTCCTTAAAATGACTATTTATTGCTTTAATGCAGTATTGAGTATTTACTGAGTGTTGGAGGAAAGGCTCGCCCAGCGCGGGGCTCGGCGTGGGGCTCAGCGCGGCCGCCGGCCAGCGGGGCTGCCTCTGCCTCTGGGCGGCTCCGGGAGGGAGTGTGGAGGAGGGGAGTGGGCCCTCTTTTCCAGGGAAACAAAGGCCCCGCCGGTGCTGGGCTGCAGGGGCGGGGTCACCGAGTCTCTGATCCCGACCACCCCCTCCCCTGGCGGGTATGCGTTTGGAGGTGGGGCGCTGCGTGATAACCCCCCACCTGCCCCTCCCTAGCCGTGGAGAATCGCTGGCCTTTGAACAGAGCAGGCACCAGCTGCCGCCGCCGGCCCCCGGGTAGCCCACCTCCTCCTCAGTGGTGCCAGCCTGGGGCAGCTCAGCTGTGTCCCCCTGCATAGAGACCCCTCCACACCCAGCAGTGGGGGCGCAGGCCCTCCCTGAGGGTTGCACCATTGTCTCCAGGGTTAATTCAATGTGACCAAAAAGCAGAAGGAAATGTGCATGGGGAGGCTGTGATGCCCCGGGTGAAACAAAGGTAGCGGGGGAGGAGGAGCAAGAATAGTTTCCATCATCGCTGCCATGCATTCGGCAGGAGCCGTGCCGGGCACCGTGCTGAGGGCATTAGGCTGCGGACCTCGGTCATCCTCACAGCATCCTGGGAGGGAGCTACTCTTTTGCCCTATTTTACAGATGGGGAAACTGAGGTTTGAGAGCAGGGGCCCAGGGTGTTGTGGCAGCCACAGGAGGATGGGGGTAGCTTCCCTTGGATCTAGCCTTGAAGGATGAAGAGCATTCCGCTGGCAGCCCTGGAGGGGCGGAAGGCAGTCCAGAAAGAGCGAGGCGTGGGAGCAAGGGCACAGAGGTGGGCGGCCTGGATTTCAGAGCGCAGGTGGCGGGAGTGGGGTGAGTGAGGCCTACGGAGTAAGCAGGGCCAGATCAGCGGGGAGCTTGCCTTTGTGCAGGCTGGCACCTCAAATCCATTTCTAGAAAGGGGGAAAGGAGGCAACAAAAGAGGAAGAGGACAGAAAATTGAGGGCAAAGAAAGAAAGGGCCAAGCAGAGGACGAAAGAGAGAGGAGTACCTTGGTAAGGTAATAGCCGTGATATTTGTAGCCCCTAACATGGCAGGGGCCTTTACTCGGTGCTGGGCATGCTAAGTGCTTTACACACATTGCAGATTTTGGAAGGGAAGTTCAGTCCTGACTGAGAAGGACTTTGGAGGCTGCTCTATCCTGTCAGCTGTGAATGGAGAGCCCCTGAAGACTTCTGGGCAGAGTGGGGCACAGTTCAACTTTCCATCCCCAAAGAGCCAGGAGGCAGGTAGGGAGCGATGAGGACACCAGCGTGAGGCAGGCAGGGTGGGTGCACAGCACATAGGGACCGCAAAGGTGCCACGTGGGTTGAACGGGAGAGGAAGCACGTGGGCGAGGGCTCCGAGGTCCTGGGCCTTGGTGCCGGGAGAGTGGCGGGCATCACGTCCAGAAGAGATGGCCAGAGGGAGCTGAGCCTACAGGGAAGTGACAAACTGGGTCAGGGTGTCTCCTTCCTTTTTGTACATGATAAAAAAGTCATTGTTGCTTATTGTAAAATAAATTCAGACAAATCAGAAGTCAGTCAAGCAAAATGTGACAGTCCTCACCCCTTCCTCGTCTCTCCCAGAGGCGGTCACTCAGTTGATGGGTAACGGTCCAGACCTTTACACGCATGAGAGCATGTTCTGTGCACACCCACTTCGTTTGCCTTTTTATGGGATCCGTATTTTCTCTGGACTGCTCTGCTTTGTATTTGCTTGTTCCACATGCCGAGGACATCTGCCCCTGTCAGTGTACATGGACCTACCTCTATCTTTGTAATCACATCATAACAGTCTAGAGAATGGGTGAGCTTTGATTTATTAACCCATTTCCCCACTGACAGCCCTTTGGGCTGTTGCCAGGGCTTTGCTGTCACACACACAACACATCAGGGAACATCCTGGTACATATATCTTGGTGCACATGTGCCTTGTGACGGGAGCCGGAGTGTAAACATATTGGGCTGTGCTGCCCCAGGGGCCTGAGCAGGTGGATAAAGGGGTCTGGTGCCTGAGGAAGGAGGAGGGGGAACTTGGAGGGGTCCGTGCTGCAGAATTGGAGGTGGTGGTTCCAGGTCTTCTGGCATGAAAGTGACAATCAAAGCCCTAAGACTGGTAGGACAGAGAACCAGGAACCTGCAAATATGTGGGAAGAGACCAAGACCGTGCACCTTCACAGTTTGGCAAAGGAGGGTGTGAACGTCAGTGTCCAGCTCTTGGCACAGTGCCTGCCACATGATAGCAGCTCAGTAAACATTGGTTGGTTGAATGATTGAATGAACGAATGACTGAATGAGGCCCTTGGGTCTGGAAGGTCTTGTGCAAGTTCAGCTGAATGGAAGTTTTGGTGATGTGGAGGAAGCTGAAGCAGGGTGATTCAGGAAGTAAGTACAGGTGAAGACGTGGTGCCAGTTGGTATGGACAGAGCCTTCCCCGAGGGTGGCAGGCCAGGGAAGGGGAGAGGGGAGTAGGTTGCAAAAGGGAAGGGGAGCCCAGTGTCTTGGCAGGTTGGGAGTGGGAGGATGGAGGAAGAGATGCTGAGGAAGTGCTTTGGGGTGTTGGGCCCAGGAGAAGGGACCTTACCAAGGCCCAGGGCCTGCAGGGACCTTAGTGTGGGAGGGGAAGCTTCCTTCTGGGAAGGAGACATTATTGGGGCAGTGGGGGGAGGGGAGGGAGACACTTCCTGGGCTCTTAGCATTTGCTGTCTCACCTTATCTTCACCAGAACCTCCCCTTCTACAGATGAGGAAACTGAGGCTCAGAGAGGTGGAGTCACGGGCCCAAGGTCACAAAGCCAGGATGAAGTGGAGCAGGGACTTCAATCCACATCTTCTAGATCCCAACGAGCCACTCCTACTCCCACCCTCGCCCTCCTCATCCTCTGAGCCCTCCTGGGGTGGAGCTCAGCAAGGGAACTGGTTTCTTTTACCCACAGTGTTGAAAAACGTGTTTCCCACCTAGGATGCTTTGCTAAGTAAGGAAACCAAGTCAAGTCAGAATTGTTTGCTATTTAGAAATGGCCATGGAGACTACGACAGCCCTGGGTTCCTGCCCTGCAAAAGGGCTCTCTGGGAGCCTGAGCAATGGTGAGCGATGAGTGGCCCAGGCCCTAGTGGCCAGGCGGCATGAGGAAGTGGAGGTGGGAGTGAGTGGTATAGGGAGGAAGAGTGTAGTCTGCAAAGGCAGAGAAGATGCGGGGGGAGGCATTTCAGGCTTGCAAAGACAGAAAAGCTGGGGGGGCATCTCCCAGAGAAGATGGGGGGGTGCATTCCAGGTATGTAGGTGCAGAGGGCATGCAAGAAGCAGCAGGGAAGCGGAGCAGGGAGGCCAGGCTGAGGGCTGGGACTTCCTGGTATTGGTGATGAGGTGGGGCAGAGGGGAGCTGGGGGTCAGCGAAGCCTAAAGCAGGGAGGGTGATGGGGCTGGATGGATTCCATGGATGCGAGAACTAGGGTGGACTGGGGTGAGGAGGCGGAGAGGGGGCAGCCAGCGAGTCGAGTCCCGGGCCCTTCCCTAGCCACCAACAAGCCGCAGCCTGTGGACAAGTCACTCCCCTCTGCCTGGGCCTCCAGCCCACCCAGCCACAACCAAGTAGCCACTTGCAGGATAGCCAAAACTTACTAGCCTTTTTCTCCTGGAAAAAAAAAAAAAAAAGAGTTTCACTCCAGCCTACATAAAATATTTGTGTTAGGTATGTTCTTGGGTACCTTCGGCCTGCATGGGCACCTGCGTGGGCCTGTGTCTTTGTGTTCATATGTGTATTCGTGGGCCCAGCGTCTCATGTATTCTTGTAGGTCAGTGTGTACCTGGGTCTTTGTGCTCCTCCGTGTGTCTGTGCATACCCTGCACTGTCCACAGGTGCCTGCATGCACGCTTGTGTGTGCCCATATGTTTCTCTGTGTAAGTAGCTGCTGTTCCTGTGTTACTGTGTGTTTCTGGATTCCGGTGGGTTAACCCCAGGCCCTGGGACGGCCCAATATGATGGTTAACAGCACCCCTTTCACTCTTGAAAGGTCTCGATTTGGATAATAACTTGTATGGTCACCTTATATAGGTGTGACTGTGTGTCCACATACATGTATGTACATATGTATTGTGCTGTGTGCCAACACATATGCTGTGTCTGTCTGTCTGTCTGTCTGTGTACTTGTGAGGCCATGTAGCTCTGCAGCTGGGGATCAGTTGTATCTAGAGCAGGTCATCAGAGACCAGAGCCCCCTAAATCTGGGCAGCTCACTTCCCTGCCCCCAGGATGGCTCCCAAGCATCCCACAAGGCAGGACGGGAGCCACAATGACCATGGCAGGGAGGCAGGTGAAAGGGACAAAGCCTTCAGAGGAGGCCGAGGACAGGGCTCCTGAGGGGGGAGCTGATGACACCTGGGGGCAGGACATGCCCTATTGGCAGCACTGCCATGGGGCCCCGACCTAGCAGTTCTTCCAGAAACCTGGCACTGGGAGTGCCCCTCCAAATCGGAATTCCCAAGAGTATCTCTGGCCTGTGCCTCAACCTCTCAGGACACCAGTCAGCAGGACCGGGTCCCCCAGAGCAGTCACCTGACCTTGGGCCAGAGTGACACCCCTCCAAGGAGCAAACCCCCGAAACAGCCCCAACAACCTTCCATGGCGAGACGTGCACGTGTGAATAGAGGCAGCGGGTGTCCCCATAGGTGTAAACATTTGTATGCATGTGTGTGCATACAGTGTATGAGCAGTTGAGCCTGTGCATGTGTATAAATGTGTGCATGCAGAGACTGACCTGTAGATAGAGATGTACACGTATGCAGTCCTTTGTTTAGGTGACGTGTAGGTGTGCGTGTAAATATATGTAGACAGTATGTGTGTGCATAAGGGTGTGAGCATCCTCATGTTTGCAGGCATATTTGTTTATGTGTATATGTGGGTATGTGTAACCAGCAAGGATGAGGAGATACAGATGTATAGGTAGGTGTGAGTAAATAAACATGCTTGCGTACGGCTGTGTGCATATATGGTGCCAACATAACATATATGCAGTGGCAGGCATGTCCCGGGGCATATGGGAGGGGGCCTACAGACTCCTGGTGTGTGCACACATACACATGTACAGGGAGGCATGGGTGGAGACCTGTGGCCACTTGGTAGAAATATATGTAGGAGGTGAATTCCCACAGGTGCGGGGAGGCATGAGAAGCAGGAGGCACATGCATACATGTGTCTTCTTCTCCCGGACCAAGCCAGCCGCCACCACTGGTGCTTGGAGGCGGGGTGTGGGACAGAGAGATACTCAGTCATGGGGGCACCCGAGGTGGCAGAGTGGGGAGCATCCTAGTGGAGGCACCTTCCCAACCCTCCCAGAGCTTAGCATCCCAGCACAGCCCCTACACCCAGCTTGCCCGTGCCGCCGGCAGGAAGTTAATCCCACCCCAGCAAACCCAGCTTTGCACACCGCCTGCAGAGCCATGAGCTGGGGGAGGGGACCACGCTCGGAAATCGGCCGTAAATTTCTCGAGATGCTTTAATTTTTTAAAAGCCCCGTGTAGATGCTCTGCATTGCGAAAACCCACAAATATCGGCTCAACGAGGTGCGCCAGCAGAAGGCCTGGCCAGGCCCGCAGCCCTCCCCCCTCCGCACCCGGCAGCTGGGCCCGGGCACAAGCGGGGCCCCTGGCCTGGCCAGCCAGGGCCGAGGGGCCCATCTTTGTTCCAAGCAGGGCTCAGACTGCAGAGTGGCTGGGTAAATAGTCGCCACAGTAATCGCAGGCTGATTCCGACTAATTAAATCCTGCGCCAAGAGCCCACTCCAGCCAGTACCCCAAGAGGCCATGAAAACACAGACACCCCAGACGGGGCTTTGCTCCAGGTCGGATCTGGCTCTCTAATCCCGTATCTTTTGAAAGATAGGCGCGTCCCGGGATGAGGGGTCAGCGGGCCTGCCCTGTGCCGAGCGGTGGAATTTTTCAATAACCAGCAGCTGGGTCACCAGGCACACAAAGGCGGTGTAATATCCTGTGGGCTTACACAGGGAGAGAGCGGGCCAAGCAGAGCCAGCTCCCTCCGGGCTCGGGGCAGCGGCCCCCCACAGCCCAGGCCCCCAGCGGCTCAAGAGGCCACTTGGCTAGGCCTCCGCTCTCCTCCCACCAGAAGGGCAGACAACAGTGGTCTGCAGCCTCCACTGCCCCCTCCTCCTGAAACAGAGTTTCCAAGTAAATCCATCTTCCTTATTAGAAACCAGCCTTGATGCTCTGAGGCCCCAGCAGTGGCTGAGGTGGGACCTGCCCAAGCAGGGCTGCTAGGACCAGGCCCCTTCCAAGGGGCAGCCACCTTGAGCACAGCAAAGGCCTGCAGCGCTGGGAGCAGGAGGATGCGGTGTGGGTCCCACGGGGCCTGTCTGAGCAGATTCCTGGCTCTGCCACCTATTGGCAGGTGACCTTGGCAAGGTGCTCAGTTGGACCCCCTGTGAAATGGGGCTCATCAGCCATAAGTGTGTGATTGGGAGGATTGGAGAGCATGTCAGTCATAAAGTGGATGGGTGATCAGGAAACGTCAGCTCCCGCCTCTCCCCACCTGAGCCTCAGTTTCGTCCACTGTAGAATGGGGACAGGGCCTCCCTCACAGGCTCTGGGGAAAAGCAGGGTTTGTGCCCCTAGGGGCTCCCACGCTGTAGAGGACTGTCCTTGGCAGAACCCCCACAGCACATGTGAGAGTGATTAGAAGCTGCAGAGACCCAGTTGACTTCATTTTATTTTATTTTTTCCCAGAGAAACAATAGTTGCCCCCTCTCCCGAGTCTGGAATGCTTTACGCCCAGGGTCTGGGACCCCTCATTTAAATTGGCTGCGAAGGGACAGGCGCTGCGAGCCCTGGGAGGAGGTTGTTAGGAATAGAGAGCTGGGCCCAGGAATTTACAATCCGTTACTTGAGAGGTGTCCTGCCTCCCTCCTCGCCCCATCCAGGCCTTCGCAGGCCCAGCCTGTGCCATAAAGATGTCACAGTGGGGGGGGGGGGAGGGGCTAGAGGATGGTCCAGAGCCTGGCCCCTGGGCCTGGGGGGTACGCAGCTCAGGACAGAATCCTGGCTGCACCATGTCACAGCTGCATGAGCCTGGGCAGGAATGTCCTCTCTGAGCCTCAGTGGCCAAGGGGAGCTTTGGGTTTCATTGAGCACCGCCCTGTCCCCCATAATGCCACCTGTGAGGCAGGTGATGGCTGGGCTGTGGGGACATCCACAGACCCCATGGAGTGTCTTGCAACAGGGACTTGGTCAAAATTGTGATTCCCTTCCTCTGTGCCAGGAAATCTACTCACTCACAAAGCAAGAGGCTCCTTCTGTTTTTTTGCCAGTCACAGACTGACCTTCTCTCTTATTTGGGCACGCACTTTGCAGCCATGAGGCTTGGCTCAAGGCACGTCACCTCTGCGAGCTTCAGTTTTCTCCTGTGTGAAATGGAAAGGGTTGCCTTACAGGGTTGAGGGGAAATTAGCTAGATCCACGACCAGGGCTCAGCCCAGAGCCAGGTGCCCAGCAGGCGTTCGGTACGCAGTGCTGTCAGTCCTGGGACAAGCCAACGTGCGGGAAGACCTTGACACTGCATTTGAGGGGATCTGGGGGAATGAGTGGGGAAGGGGCCTGGTGGAGGAAGGGGGAGGGCTCGGCATGTGTGGGGACATGACCTTGTGGGCACCTAACACACTCAGGCCCTACAAACAACTCACCAACAGGGGAGAGGGCAGATCGCACAGCTACATAGGAGCCTGATGATGGG
>JAQZBX010061699.1:0-17050 GCA_029593785.1 Cabassous unicinctus
AAATAAATAAATAAATAGATCTTAAAAAAAAAAAAAGTATCTCAAGACTTTACACTTGTCTGGAATCATCCACTTTAAAAATGCCCAGGTGTTTTTCTAGAAAGGAGTCATAGCTACATGGCTTATGTTCATCAGCAAAATCAGAGGCAGCCAGGCAAAAGTGTTAGGAACATGTGTCAGAGTCACCCAGGTCGGGTTCAGGTAATGCCTGTGCCACATACTAGCTGTGAGATTTGGGTAATTAATCTCTCTGAGCCTCATCTGTGAAATGGGGACAGCAATAACTTCTACCGTGTGGGAATGCTGTGAGGATTAAATGAAATAAACCATGACAAGTATTTAGTGCAACACGTGACACATAGTGGGCCATCCATAAATGATTACTGTTGGTGTTATTATGAGACAACAAAATGCTATACTGGACAAAGAGCTTGGAATCTTTCGGGCCTCAAATGGCTTAATGCTCCTCATTTGGAACCACAGCAATTGTTCAACCTCAAAATCTTTTTGCAGAAATGAAAAGTAGAAACAAATAATTAACTAAGTGTTGAGTCTCTCTCTTTTTTTTTTTTAAGATTTATTTTTATTTATTTATTTATCCCCCCCTTGCTGCTTGTGCTTGCTGTGTCCATTTGCTTTTTTGCTTGTTTTTCTGTGTCTGCTTGTCTCCCTTTGTTGAGTCATCTTGCTGCATTGGCTCACCAAGCCACGGGGGCCGGGTTGCCTTCACCAGAGGCGCTGGAAATCGAACCCGGGGCCTCCCATATGGTAAACAGGAGCCCAACCAAGTGAGCCACAGCCACTTCCCAGTGTTGAGTCTCTTGTTTCTGGAAATGTTCATTTCCGTTTGGTTTCTATCTGCCTCCCAACTATTTCTAGATTGCTTCTCCTTAGAAGCAGTTTGATGTGTACCCTAGGGAAATATTTCCTTTGATACAAGTCTAAACCAAATGTAATTAGTAAAATAAGTGAGAACAAAATCATACAGTGCATTCCAATGCAAAACATTTTCAAATTATTCATTTTATCTGTACCTCTTGCACAAATAGCTGGGAAGCAACTGCTTGCTGTAGGAGTGTAGACACATTCAGGAATAAAGCTGGGTATATTGTCCATTCAAATGAGACAATACGTACCCATTGAGGAAAAAAGTCAGACCACCTTAAATACTCATAACTGATTTAAACCACTGATAAGAGGTTAAATTCCTAAGTACTGATTCTATGAAAAGATGCTTTTGCTCAGAGTAAGATGATATACACCCGGGGCCTTAAAATAAAGGAAAAAGTTGTATAGGAAGATAAAGACAGAGGGAAAGAATCCCAAACCTGTAGAGAAATGGGATACTAGATGCAGGCGAGGGAGAAGGCTAGATGGTGGCAGGGACTACATGGTGGTTATAAGGCCCAGGTACCCCAACCCTGAGGGGCACCAAGCTCTTCATGCATCCTTTACAACTGGCTATACCTGGCTCCTGAGCAATGCTGAAGAGTCTCCAAAGGCTGCACTTTAGAATAATATGAGTCCCAGGGGTCCCAGGATAATTTTTTTAATAGCCCTGGGCAGTCCAGGTTTAGGGGCAGTTCTGTGATCATTGAATATGCATTGTTACCCTGGACTCTGAAGCACTTCATTCTCTGGGACTTTGAGGTCAGGTATCAGTTTTCTCTGTGTCCACCTGCCAGGAGGTGAGTTAAAAGGTTAAAAGGAGCTTGATAGAGTTGCTGAAGTTGGAGGGGTGGTGTGGTAGGATAGTGATGGAAAAAGTAATTTGGGGACCCTCCACATTTCAGTGTTCAGGGACAAAGCTCCAGTTTCACTCTTTCCATGGCACATTATTTTAATGTTTCGAAAATCTGTTGTGGTTTAACAACAGCTCTGCGGAAACAAACCAGCTCTTTCTCGGTAATATTATACAGGTAGAGAGGACATCTATTTTTAAATGTTCAGTCACATAAATTCACCTGAGCCCCCAGACTTTAATTTTGAAAGAAAATTAGATTGGATCTAAATAATTGAAGACAAGTGGAGAAAACATTTTAATATAAAACTTTATAATTTAACTCATTGTTCCTTGAGCCATCCGCCCTCTCATTAGCTGCATCATTACCAGGTGGTTGGTGGGTTATCAGTTAATAACCTGAGCATTTGTAGGGCCTTTTAACGTAGCTGAAAACCTGATTATGTTTATTAGAACTGCTTTCATCCATCTTCGCCAACCTAAATTGCCCATTCATTCCCTACATGTCATTGGCTACCTATTTGTATTACAATGCACGCCAAAAATTAGCAATGCCATACATTTATATGATGCACTACACAGAGCACTTTCACATTTATTATTGAACCTACATTATGTAGTTTTAATTGTAAATTAAATCTTTCATTGTAAATCCCTAGAAGATAGTGACTGAATTCATGTGAATTCTCTCTGTACCGTTCAAAATAATATTTTTCATAATGATGCTGCTTTTTAGATAACGATGAAGCCGTTCTTTTAACAAAAAATGCACCAGAAGCAAAGTCTTATCAACTCTGTTCATCATAAAGATTTAAAAGGTAATGACTCTTATAATCACACAGGAAAGGATGGTTAATATTAATAGATAAAGGGAATGGGCCAAGACAGTTGAGTCTCTGCAATGTTTGCAATTCTGTGCTTTACATTTGTTAACAAATGTAATTACTTTGGTGAATAAGTGAGCTGTGGGAGAGTCACTCATTAGCTCTCTGGAACTAATTGGCCTTGAAATTATTAAGAGAGATTTAATTGATCCAACTTGAACAAGGGGAGAGGCTGAAACCCTTTGCATCAAAACAAAAGCTTCGCTAAAATAATTTGATGTGCATCGAGCCTTGTAGCCTAAAAGCGGGGGGGGGGGAGATGTTTAACCCTAACTGCCTAGTCAAGAAAAGCTTTCTGAATGAGGTGGGACTGACTAGGGCAATAGAGTCTGATTCTGCTGCTGCTGCCTTATCTGTTATTTCTGCAAATACTTAACAGCAATATCAAAAGACGTCAGTTCCCCTAAATTATACAAGTCAGAAACACTTTTCATTTCTTTACTATACCAACAAAGGGATAGAAAATATTTCTTAGATGAAATATAATCATTATCCTCATCGTTTACTTTTTATATTTTGATTCTCTAGCACATGCTTTTGGGTATGAGTCGTGATTTTTATTTAAATCCTGAGTGGTTAAGGAATTGAGCAATATATAAAATAAACAGTGAAAAGTGTTACACATACTCCAGTTTCCATCACCCTCTAATAAATTTTTTATTAATTTCTTATAACCCTCTCAGAGTTTCTTTGTGCATTTAGAAGCAAATATGAATGTATTTTTATTCCTTCCCTTTTTTTCCACAAAAGGTTGCATACTACATAGTCTGCTCTGCACATTTTTTTAACTTATCAATATAGTTTATCTGTAGATTATTCCATCTCAGTTTTTCTTTTATTTTTTTAACGACTGTATAATATTCCATTATATGAATATGCCATCTTTTTTTTTATTTAACCATTTTTCTATTGATTCACATTTGGGTTGTTTCCAAGCTTTTGCTACTGTAAATGCTGCAGTGATGAGTAGTCTTGTGCATTCGTTGCATGATTTATCCCAAGGCCATGTTTGTGAATGTTTTAATCATCACTGCCACTTGATAAACCATTTTCTCCACAACAATTCAGCAGGGCCCCATAGATTCAGCTACAGGAACTTTCTAAAAGCTGGAAGACATAAGCACTTGTGATGCTGTGATGAACGTCACATTTCATGTATTATATGCAAACATTTGAGGACAAGAGTCTTGAGGACAAGAGTCTTGATATTCATTACTTCCTTCATTTAACAAATATTCATTGACAGTCTTTTATGGGTTGGGCTAAGTTCTAAATACCGGGGGTGCAGGAGTGAATAAAGCAAGCAAAGTCCTAGTTTTATGGTACTTAGATCCTAGTGAAGAGATGCAAAATATAAATATATACCAGCATCTTTCTCCCTTACAGAAACCAAAGGAGCATGGGTATATCCTAAAATTCAGGATGCCCTGGTGGGTTAACTGCCCTTCATGCCCATGATTTGGAGAAATATGAGTAGTGGCCATTAAACCCCTGGACTCCCTACAGCTATGACCTGTACATTTTTAACAAGATTTTTCTTGCCTGTTTACATTCATACTCTCAATTCAGGAAACACTATAATAGCATATGAAAGTTGGTTTTCAAAAAATTAATCTATGCAAATTTAATACAATTACACTCAAAATTCCAACAGGACTTAGTGGAATTTAAAAGACTAATTTTAAAGTTCATCTTGCCCTACCTGATATAAAAATATATTATAAACCTACAGTAATTAAAACAATATGCTGCTGGTGAAGAAAAAATAGATTAATGGAATAGAATATAAAGTCCGCAAGCATTCTAATACTTATGAGAGAATTTAAAATTAAAAGGACTCATGTGAAACTGCTGTTTTAGGAGTCAAAGACGGTTGAAGATTGGTAGTTGTATATAGTACGACTAAATAAATGATAAGGATAACACTTTACACAGGTAAAGACAAATTATTCCCCAAAAAAGGCTATCCAAAGGTAGAAGGGAGGGGGTTAGGCTGGACCCTTATCTCCCACCAAATATAAAAATTAGTTATCAATTGATTGAATTATGTACCCCCAGGAAAAGAAAACACATTCTTAATCCATTCTTGTGGCTGTGAACCCATTGTAAGCAGGATCTTTTGAAGATGTTTTCTTTAGTTAAGGTGTGGCCAGCCGAATCAAGATTGGTCTTAATCCTATTACGAAAGGCCTTATCAAGAGAAAGCCATGGGGGAAGGCAGATGTGACTCCAGCAACTGGGCTTCTGTCTACCATATGGGAGGTCTTGGGGTTTGTTTCACGGGGCCTCCTGGTAAAAGTGAGCTGGCCCGCATAGCAAGCTGGCCTGTGCGGAGAGCTGGCACAACAAAAAAAGACAAAGAGAGAAACAATGAGAAACACAACAGACCAGGGAGCTAAGATGGCTCAGGCAACTGAGCGCCTCTCTCCCACATCAGAGTTCCTGGGATCTGTTCCCAGAACCTGATAAAGAGAATGTACGAATAGAAGACAAGCAGACACAGAGAGCACACAGCAACTGGACACAGAGAGCAGACAGTGAGCGCAAAACAACAAGGGGGTGGGGGGGATGGGAATAAATAAATAAAATAACTCTTTAAAAAAAAGAGAAAGAGAGCAAGCTGTGGGGAAGAGCCAGAAGCAAGAAGCTGGAAGTTAAAGGAACCCAAAAGAGAAAAGAGAAGACATCACCATGTGATAGGAAAGTCAAGGAACCCAAGGATTTCCAGTCACTCAGCCCTAGGAAGAAGCAAGCCTTCTAGCCTCTGAAACCACGAGCCACCCCACTGCATGGTATTTGTCATAGCAGCTAGGAAACTAAGACAATATAGTATTCAAGGTAATTAGCAGCTGTAACAGATAAACTTTCAAATCTCAGTGCCTTATACCTTGTGCAAAAGTCAAAGCAATTGTTTCTAATTGAGCAGCTCTTCTTAAGGGGTGATTCATATCTAGGCACCTGCCATATTGTGGTTCCACCATTTTCAATGCATAGCTCCCCAGTTTCCTCTGGGGTTTGTATCCATTCAAGCCAATCAAAAGGGAGAGAGGGCAAAAGATCACATGGGCCAGTCCTGGAAGTCTGCAATTCACTGCCATCCACATTCGTGGGCCAGAACTCAGCCTTCCCAAATGCAAGGAAGGCTAGGATACAGTCTGGCTGTGTGCTCAGGAGGAAACAGAAAAGAGTTTGCTGAGCAACTATCCTGCCTACCTTATCTATGAATTTTTATGCAGAAGAAAACTAAGAGAATAGATTTGTAAGCTTGTGGTAAGAAAGCTTTTCTTAAGCCAAAAGTAAAAAAATGAAAGATTAATATATTTGACTTCATAAAACAGAAAAACTTCTGCACAAAGACAATGTAAATAAAGTTTAAATACCAAATGAGAAACAGGGAGAAAGTATTTTAATATATAAAGCAAAAGATTAATATTATAGAATATAAAAGACACAAATGGCCAATAAAAATATGAAAATTACTCAGTCTTGCAAAGAATCAGTGAAATGTACATTGAAAGAATCAAAGCATATTTTTTACCCATCAAACTTGCAGAAATTGTTAAAGGTTTAAAATATTTAGCAATTCCACTTCTAGATACCTATTCTACAGAAATAGTATGTGTTCAAAGTGGAATAGAGACTTTGTTGCAGTATTGTTTGTAATAACAAAAAAATGTCAATAGAGAAAGGAATGGTTAAATTCTAAAACATCAATAAAATGGAATATAATGCAGAAATTTTTAGATAGATTTAGATATACAATATGGAGAGTCCTCCAAATAGATACTTAAATTTTTAAAAGTCATTGAATAATATATATAGCATGATCCTCTTTTTATATATACATAGATATATACATTTGCAATCACACATGTGATTTCTATATGAACATTTAAATATAAATGTGTCAAAAAATTAAATATCACATACCAAGCTGATCAATAACAATGTTTTCTCCCAAGGAGGGAAGTGAAATGACAACACAGGAAGAAAAGTTATAAAGGGGATAGTATTTCCTTTTCTTTATATAATCCTATACTCTTTGGATTTTTTATAGGAACATGTAATGTATGACTTGTACAAATAAAATTATGTGTTGAAATTTTCAAAAATATATAAGATAATATAATATAACCTGCATATACATTTTTTCAAAAGACTAAAAACAAACTGGGAAAAATATTTGTAGCATAAATATTAAAAATGGGATTATTGTTCATATGCAGGGGAGCAGATGTGGCTCGAGCAGTTGGACGCCTGCCTCCCACATGGGAGGTCCTGGGTTCAGTTCCCGGTGCCGCCTAAAGAAGACAAGCAGACGCAATGAGCGGACGCAACAAACAGACACACAGTGAGCAGACAGACAAGGGTGCCATCTCAGGGGGAAGAATATTATAAAATATATACAAATTGTTCATATGCAAAGAACACCTATAAATCAATAAAAAAGAAATCCAATAGAAAAGTCAGTAATATATTAGAGTGAAAAACTCACAAAGAAAGAAATACAAATGACAAGTAAGTGCATTATATGAAAAAATATTCAGCCTCATGAGTTGTAAGAAGAATATCTTCCTGAGTTTAGGCTTCCCAGACAAACTATCCAACTGCCTAAATGAAATAAAAGGGTATAAGCAGCCATTGAGGATCCCACAGGAACAGATGACAAATTGGGGCTATCAGAAAATGGCCTCCCAAGAAATTAGAAATTATGAAGAAAGACATGAGAGGAAACATTCAGGAGCAGCTTCAGCAGTAAGATGTCAGGGAGGGAAGGGGCAAACAAGATTAATCCTTACATATGTTAGCTATATTCCTGGCTCCATTTTGTTGATTCTAGCCTCGTCTTCCTTTCTTATTTCACTTTTGTTTTTTGTAGGCCATTTTGTTGTACTTTATTTATCTCATAAACTATCTTCCATTTCTGGAACATTTGGGGGAACAAATAATGAAATGAATGGATGGTTTAAATGAATGAATGTTTGAGTAAATTGTGTTTGTATTCTAGAAGAGAAGGATCCTCAGATTGATCCACTAGGATGTGAATGCCAGACATTCTGAGAAAAAACTACTTTAACCTCGCTGGACAATAACGTAGACTTCAGATTCCCACGGAAGGAGAAATATGAGGATTAAGAGTTATACTAGCTACTTAAAGGACTAATGATCCTATGTCAGCAGAACTCATAGCCCTGTAAAAATGTATATATTGTGACTGAAAATATAGAAAAAGATTAAGTTCTATAGAGAATTACATTAGTTAGGATAGGCTGCTATTACAAATAGACCCCAAAATGTATAATGGCTCAAACGCAACAGAAGTTTATTTCTTGTTCATGAAACAGGGCTGAGCAAGTGAACACGTTGGCAGAACCGTCGTTCAGGAACCCCAGGCTGGTGGAGATGCTGCCACCGTCAACACGTGGCTTCCAAGGTTGCCCTGGAAGTCACCTCATTCCAGCCAGCTGGAAGGGGAAAAGAGCATGGAACAACTGCGAAGTTTTTATGGGCCAGTCCTGAAAGTATCAGTTTCAGATAAAACTCAGGCACATGACCACATCTAGCTACAAGTGAAGCCAGGAAATGTAGTCGAGCTGGGTGCCCAGAAAAAGTCGGAGAGCACGATTTGGGTGAACCCCTAGTATTTCCTGCCACAGGCGATTAGAGACTTAGAGATTCAATAAATTCCAAGCTCCACACTGTGATTCCTCTTCTCAGGGGCCTGGAAAACACACACAAAAAATGTATAATGCCCTCTTCAAGAGTTACTTTAGTAACAAATCCCAGATGAGAACTCCACCTTCCAAAACTCCATCACTGGAGTTTTTTTCAGGCAGCTTTTCCATCCCAGCATAGATGGAGGAAAGGGAAAGAAAGCCCATCCCTGAAGTGCATTTGAAGAGGGTCACTGCAGTATCAAGGAGAAAGCTTCCACAATGAGGGATGGAAGATTGCCTGGATTTGTAAATAGGGGAGTTTTTTTTCTGTGCAGCCTTGTGCATTTATGAAGATAATGTCATGCTGATGTAAATCTTTGTTAAACCACTGATTGATCCTTTGCAGAAGCACATTTTTTTAAAAAATATTATTTCTATTGTTCACTTCTGCCTTGCTCTGGTAAGGCTATTTCCAGACTGAGTGGGAAAATAAAAGAACAGCTGCACCATATCTCTTAACCATGAACTCTAGTAGGCACCCATTTTCCTAAAAAGAAGAAATCAATTTTTAATTTTACAAGAGAGAAGTAAAGCTCATTTAAAAGAAAATATTAAGAATACCTATTTAAATGTAAATTGAACTAAAGCATTTACATGTGTCAATTAAAGTCCCTCAAAGAATTTTATTGAAATATTAGCATTTGCTTATGTGAGCTTTTTGTCTTAAGGAATGCGAATCACAATTAAAAGTTGTTCTGAATTTCATGACTGTTGTTTAAAAATGTAAACCATTATTAACCCTGGTAACATTTGATCTGAGGAACTGATTTAGTTTCACCATGAAAAACAGCATAGCTCCTTTGTCATCCAAGAAAGATCAAGACTTTCAGTCCCAGGAGACCTCCCAAGATTTTTGCCCCTGCGTCTACCCTGCTAGAGAGTTTGACATCCCCAATTCTAAATCAAAGAATAATAAAGAGCTAATATTTGCTGAGTACCTATTATATGTGCCAGGCATTTCCTTCTTCAGATTATGTCATTTAGTCTCCTCAATTACCCAGAGGGAAGTGGGTGAACATTATTATCCTATTTCACAGATGAGGAAACTAAGACCCAGAGAAATAACAACTTACCAATAGTCTCACAAGTATTAATTTGTTAGTCCAGGATCCCAAGCCAAATGTGTGTTTTAGCAAAGCATATATTCTAATCACTAGTCTAAGCTAGCTCCCCTATGTCTTGGTGAGTTAGGCTCCTCACAGTCAGATGCATTTCCCTTTCCTGCCATGGAGGCTAAGAGCTCCTTGAGCCGCACCGAGAAGCAGTGGGTCTTTTTGCCAATGGAGTGATTTTTGGAGGAGGAAAAAAGGAAGAGCAGCAAATGTCCCCTAAGGAAATCTATCTAATGGCAGCTATCACTATATTTGCCTTCTCTGCTCTTTGAGCATGTTCATCCTGTTTTCCAACTATGGAAAATTCCCATGTTATTACACACAGGTGGACCTGACTGGTCTTACTGGAATGTACAAGAAATTCAAGACAGGATTCAAAGAATGTCTGCCAAATGGCACCCATTAATTTCCTTCACCGGCAGTTTCGTACATTTGCTCACGGATCCTGGAAACTCCATGAATAGATGATCAAGCCTTTAGTCCACATATAGATGGTGGAATGGTGGTAGAAAGAGTGTGAGGTAATGAAAGCAAATTACCTTAAATTTCTACAAAAATATGTCTGACAAGCACAAGTTTTTTGCAGATAAGGCTTTTTTTGGTTTTGTTTTGTTTGTTTGTTTGTTTGTTTTTTCAGGTACCAGGGGTTAGGAATTGAACCCAGGACCTCATATGTGGGAAGCTGGCACTCAACCACTGAGCCACATCAGCTCCCCTGAGTTGGTTTTTTCATTTGTTTGCTTGGGTTTTTTTTGTTTTTGTTTTTGTTTTTATTTTTGAGTTTAACAAATTTATTGGTATTTTAGTAAAGACGTTCATCTTAGTCATTTCTCTCTCTCATCTTGACCTGAGGTAAATATTTCATTTGGGTCAAGAAAAGAATGTATAGGAGAGGGATAGCTGTTATTTAAACATAAACAAAAAAATGGATGAAAATGGAAAGTCTGTCTATATTAAAGTAAGTTAAATCCACATATCTTGATAAAATGAAATCATGTAAGAACTAATAGTTCTACATACATTTCCACTGTTTTGGTTTTTTGTTGTTGTTTGTTTGTTTGTTTGTTTTATAAAGGGTATTTATTTGGGGTAGAAGTCCACAGTTACCAGACCATAAAGCATAAGTTACTTCCGTCACCAAAGTCCATTGCCACGTGTTGGAGCAAGATGTCTGCCGATGTCTGCAAGGGTTCAGGCTTCCTGGGTTCCTCTCTTCCCAGGGCTTGCTTGTCTCCAGGTTGAGCTCCTCTGCTAGCTCCACAAAGTCAGCTGTAGACTCCACTGTTTTACTTGGGGCCTATTCTGAACTTAAATGCAAGTGAACAAAGTGTTAGGAATATACAACAGCCAGGCTGCTTCTCTGGAGTTATTACCTATTAAAAGAGATCAGTGAGCAGTTACCACCAATAAAGTAGTCTGAAGCTGCCTCAAAATTTAACATTGTAGGAATTTTTAAGGCAATCATTACACTGAATGTTTCATTTATTCGTGACTTTGCTTTTAATGATGCATTTAACAGTCACATTAAAAAAAAGTTCATATACAGTACAAAAATACCAAAAACAAAACCGAACCCTACACTACACCAAACTAAGTATATGTCGTCAGAGATTCCACAAATATGTTTGAAGATGCATTTTCTTTCCTTCTATTTCACTAAAATGTGCTTTTGAGAGGCTACCAGTCAACACATATACCTTTTAAAAAGCCATATTATCCTACTAATAAGGAAGTTGAATTCAAATTGGATTTCACAAGTTAGTAACTTAAGTTTTTGTGCTTTGACAAAGTACAGAAAGTGCATCTTCTCATTTTCATCTTCATACAATGTTAATTTTTTGGTGTTCATACAATTTAAAAAATCAAAATAGCAAAATATTTCAGCAATGTGTACATTTATATATATATTTTTGGTGGTAGTTTGTATTTTAAAAGAAACAGATTCCTTATGATTTACCTCAAATTCTGGTGGAAATGCTTACAGAACTAGTTAATAAAAACCAAGAGAAGCTCATTCAAACTACTGATTTACTTTTGGTAGCAAATGGTTGTTCTTTGAAGACTAATGAAGTTAGACAAGACCCATTAAGGTAAGTGGGCTATTTCAAACACTCAACAGTTTACATAAAATTTTTTAAAATGTTTATTTTTAAAGAGCTAAGCATCTGTATCCACTGAGAGTGATGCAAAACCTAGTTTATGATGATTTGAAACAAAACAAATGCCTATAAGGAAAAAAAAGCTGAATTTTAAATTTATCTAAATTTACTTTCAGTCGATAGCCCAGTAACATTCTCCTCCTAATACAATGCTCCCTCTCTATAAGGTTGTTCCTGGGACGCAGACAGTTTAGGTAATCAAGGAGTTAAGAGAGCACCTACTTGCATTTTGAACCAGGCTAAATAGGCAATAACTTTTTTGCTTCCCTCTTAATGTGCTAATTGTGTCTAAAAAAAAATATGCAATTCTTAAAAAGGTACCTTTCCGATTTCTTTATTATCTGTAACCTTTGGAAACTAATCACATGAAACTGCAAAATTAGCAACTGTCTTGAAATTTGTATATAAAACATAAATTACCTCTAATTTCAAACTCATTTATTAGTGTACCACGCAATCTTAAAAAAAAAAAAAAAAAAAAAAATGTGGCTCCAAAGATAGTCTTATACCATTCTTTAAAAAAGGAAACTGTTCCTTTTAACTTTACACCCACACCCACGCCCCAATCTCAAAACACATCATTTAATTGTCTTGGTCATGGACATTTCCAAGATAAGATTTTATATTTCACTCCCACAGTTTCTGGTTATCAGAAAACCTGTGCTTTCCTTTGTGAAGGAGCTTGGTCCTGCTGATGTTGGTGTGTCCCTTCCAATAGTCTTCAGCCTCATCTTTGATTCCCGGGGCATTTCCTCTGGCTCACTATCTTCATCTTTATTAAAAGCTGCTGCTACTGAAAGGGTTTTTGGAGCAAGAGTTGGAACAGTTTCTTTAGGCTTGATCCGCGTTTGATGGATACGGTTGATGCTTTCTTTGTTGTCTGACTACCTATGGCAAATCCAAACTTGGAGCTCTTTGTAGGTTTTGTTGGAAAGTCTCCACCTTCTTCTTCAGCTGATGGCTTCTCAGCACTGCAACTGGAACTTTCCCCTCCATTACTGGAAGAAACAGTCTTAGTTTTCACAGGTTTTTCTGCTGCTTCTTCAGGTCTTCCGACGGTTCTAGCTCGCTGCGGCTTCTCCAGGTTCTCCTCTCCCGCCTTCGGGTCCGCCGCCTGTTTGCTTGTTGTTTTGTTTTTTAGGAGGCACCAGGGAGGTACCCGGGACCTCCCATGTGGGAAGCAGGCCCTCAACCAATTGAGCCACATCAGCTCCCCGCAGATAAGGTTTTGATGTGAGAAGAGGAAGAGGGTTGGCAAATAGCACAATAGCAAACCTGCTACCGCTGCCCCTTTCCCAGACCATAACAGGTATCACTGATAGAGCACAGTATGATATTCTTCTGAACATAAACATAATTCTCTCAACACAGCACTCTAATCATAGCTGACACATATGATTGGACCTTAATTACCAATCCCAGGGATAAAGGAATGCCAGAATCCTCCTATGTGAAGTAGTGAATGTCATGAGGCATTGAGTTTGGCAAAGCTTCTGGAAAAGAGAGGCTGGGATCCCTATGACACACTTGACCTCCCTCACAATTTTGCCTGGTATTTATCAGTTCCCAAGACTCACAACACTGCTGGCAAAAGGCATCACTAGCAGGTACTGTAGGAGTGGAAATGTAGTGGGAAATATTGGGAAAGCGTTGCCTTCTTTCTGAGTTTCTTCTGTTACATGCCAGGCTTCCATTGAAATTGGAATGGAACCAATAGGTCACAGGTATTTCATACATTTACTGCAAAAATTGTTGTGGCAATAATTTACCTGCCCTGGGACCTCATAGATCAAACTGAAGAGTTACTTATAAGATTTCCAGTTCCAAGTAAGATGCAATTATGGTGCCAAGAAGGTGGCAATACCTTCCAGGGTTGAGACAATGTTCTCCAGGAGGCTATGTATGCTCTAAATCAGTGTCCACTCTACGGTGCTGTTTCTCCTATAGTCAAGATTACTGGTACAGGAGTCAAGGGGTGGTGATGTGAGTGGCACCACTCATTATTACCCCCAGTGATCCACTAGAAAAATTTTTGCTTCCTGTCCCTGTAGCCTAAAGCTCTGCTTGTCTACTGGTCTTAGTTCAAAAAGGATGAATACTTCCACCAGGAAACACAACAACGATTCCATTGAACTAGAAGTTAAGACTGCCACCTGGTCACTTCGGGCTCCTCATGCCTCTGAATCAACAGACAAAGAAGGGAATTATTGTACTGGCTGGGGTGATTGATCCTGGCTATCAAGGAGAAATAGGACAGCAACCACACAATGGAGGTAAGGAAGAGTTTGCCTGGACTACAGAAGATCCCCCAGGGCATCCATGCCCTAGTACTACCATGCCCTGTGACTAAAGTCAATGAAAAACTGCAACAACCCAATCCAGGAAGGATTACCAATGGCCCAGAAATTTCAGGAATGAAGGTTTGGGTCATCCTACTAGGCAAAAAACCATGTCCTAGCTGAGGTGCTTGCTGAGAGTAAAGGGAACATGGAATGGGTAGTGGAATAAGGTAGTGATAAAAATGAACTACGACCACATGACCAG
Source organism: Cabassous unicinctus (assembly GCA_029593785.1). NCBI lineage: Eukaryota > Metazoa > Chordata > Mammalia > Cingulata > Chlamyphoridae > Cabassous > Cabassous unicinctus. The sequence continues at coordinate 14,158 of JAQZBX010061699.1, forward strand.
TTACAGAAATAAGGATTTTAATAGTTATGAATATTTCTTCCTTGTTTTGTTGTATGTTTGTATATGTACATAAAGAAAATATATTTGTGTCTTCCTTATCTTATCCCCTTAACATGACATAAGTTTTATTAGTTTCATATCACGATATTTAAGTTTAGGATATCAAGACTAATTGTGAATGTTATCCAAGGACTTGCATCTTATTCTGGAGAGATTTTGTATGTTTCCATTTATACAAAAGACAGTTGAATATTGTTAGAGGCAAAATATATCTGATATTGTTTTTATTTAGAGACTAAGTATGGTTTAAGGTGATGTGTATGGCTGCCAAGTTAACAAGGGGTGAACTGTGATGGTTAGGTTCATGTCAACTTGGCCAGGTAATGGTGCCCAGTTGCTTGGTCAAGCAAGCACTGGGCTAATTGTTACTGTGAGGACATGTCATAGACTTAAATCATTATTAAGTTGATTGCTTCTATGGTTGATAACATCTACAATCAACTGAGGAGATTGCTTTCAACAATCAGAGATGTCTCATCCAATCAGCTGAAGGCCTTAAAAGGAGAAGTGATGATTTTGCAGTAAGAAGGCAGAATTTCCATCCCTGCTTCTGCCAGCCAGCCTCTCCTGAAGAATTCATAGACAACCTTCATTGGAATTCCCAGCTTGCAGCCTGCCCTACAAAATTTGAACTCATGTATCCCCACAGTCATGAGAGACAATTTTATAAAATCTCATATTTACAGATATCTCCTGTTAGTTCTGTTTCCCTAGAGAACCCTGACTAATACACCACATTAAGAGAATGAGATCCTATTATAATTTTGGATAATGCTAAAAACACTTTGCAGAAAAACCACATAGGTGATTTTAAGAATATTGTGACACCCACCAGCACTCCTACATTATATATTCAAATTTTTAAAAGAATTAAATATTGGTAGATATGACTTTTAAAAAAAGAAAGAATGAGGGGAAAAAAGCACATGATCATTTCAATCGATGCAGAAAAGGCATTGACAAAATACAGCATGTTTTTTTGATAAAAACACATAGAACACTAGTTCAATGGGTGCTGATGCAAAGTACCAGAAATCTGTTGACTTTTATAAAAGGTATTTATTGGGGGTAGAAGCTTACAGTCACAAGGCCCTAAAGAGTCCAACTCAAGGTACCATAAGAGGTACTTTCTCACCCAAAGTCTGTTACCACATGTTGATGCAAGATGGCAGGTGACATCTGCGAGGGTTCAGCCTTCCTTCTTCCTCTTAAGGTTCCATAGTCCCAGCTTCTTCCAATCTCAGCTGTAGGCTGGCATAAGGCTTGTCTCTCTCCCCAGGGCTCATTTCTTTCTGGGCTCAGCTGCTCAGTTCTCTTCACAAGGTCAGCTGAAGACTATCAGGCTCATCTTTCTTCCTGAGGCTTCTACTGTGTCTAATGAGCTGTCTCCCTTCCTCTGTGTTCTTCTTCTCTGTGTGTCTACTTCTGTGTGAGAGTCTGTTTTATCAGCCCACCAAGGGGGCGGGGACTCAACTCTGCACACCCTTCAGACATAAGGTTGAACCAAAGCCCTAATCTTAACATAATTTAATCAAAGATATCTCAGCTGAACTTAATACAATCAAAGGGTATCATGCCCAGAGGAACAGACCAGTTTACAAGCATAATCAATATCTCTTTTGGAATTCATAAATAATATCAAACTGCCACATTAGGAATAGAAGGAAATATCCTCAACATGACAAAGGGCATATATGAAAAGCCCACAGATAACATTCCACTTAATGATGAAAGACTGAAAGCTGTCCCTCTAAGATGAGGACCAAGACAAGGATGCCCACTGTCACCACTGTTATTCAACATTGTACTGAAAGTTCTTATCTGAGCAATTAAGCAAGAGAAAGAAATAAAAGGCATTCAAATTGGAAAGGAAGTAAAACTTTCACTATTTGTAGATGATATGAGCCTATATGCAGAAAATCTTGAGAAATTCAGCCAAGTGTCTGGGTACAAGATCCACACCCAAAAATAAGTAGTATTTCTATACACAAGCAATGAAAAATCAGAACAAGATATCAAGAAAAAAAGTCCACTCACAATAGCAACTAAAAAAAATCAAATATCTAGTAATAAATCTAACCACGAAAGTAAAGGACTTGTACACACAAAACTACAAAACATTGCTAAAAGGAGTCAAAGATCTAAATATATGGAAAGATATCCTATGTTTATGGATTGGAAGACTAAATATCATTACGATGTCAATCCTACCCAAAGCAATTTATAGATTCAATACAATCCCAATTAAAATTCTAACAATCTTCTTTGCAGAAATGGAAAAGCAAATCATCAAATTTATATGGAAGGGTAAAGGGCCCTGAATAGCTAAAGCTATCTTGAAAAAGAAGAATGAAGTTGGAGAACTCACACTTCCCAATTTTAAAACTTATTATAAAGCCACAGTAATCAAAACAGCATAGTACTGGCATTCTGAAGATCCTAGGGCCCTTAAGAATTATGCTAAATCAACTCTGCCTGTGTTCTATAAATGAAACACCAAAGTCTGTATAACAGCACTTCTGTTTACAACATAATTTACTAAATATTTTAAGCCCACTGTTGAAACCTACTGCTCAGAAAAAAAGATTTCTTCCAAAATATGACTGCTCATTGACAATGCACCTGGTCACGCAAGTGTCCCGGCCTGCAGGACACAATCAACGGCGGCGACGAGCTATCCAGCTAAGGATTGAGACAAAGACACGGACAAAACAAACAAACTGTGCTCTTTATTCTGCTAACATGGCTTCTCTGCGGCTTCTTCTTCTGAGCGGGTTACAATCAGCTCTTTTATAATCAGGGGAGGGGGCAGGGAAAGGGGAGTGCACTAAGG
>JAQZBX010061701.1:0-17054 GCA_029593785.1 Cabassous unicinctus
TGCTTTTACCTGGAAAGGGCCAGATGTGACAGCCAAGTCCACATCCTGTGGGTGGCTGCATATCATGCTTAACTAAGGGAGTACACCCTATTTACACAGGAGGACATTTTCTGCATAGCACAAGCCTCTGAGCTTCTTTCATGTAGGAAAGAGATTTAATTAACATGCCATGAAATAAAACTGTGGAGGGAAACAAAAAAAAATAAAATAAAATAAAACCTAGGAATGAAACCTAAAATGTAATCATTAATATAATCAACACTACACTTAAATTTCACATACATTTTGTAGAAAGAAAGGAGATGGGTAGGTGCCTTGGGATAGACTATGGCAAAAAGAAATTGTATAGGGGGACGGATGTGGCTCAAATGGTTGGGCATCTAGCTCCCATATGGAGGGACCTGGGTTCGATCCCGGGGACCTCCTGGTAAAAAACAAAAACAAACAAACAAACAAAAATTGTATAGTAACTCAGCTAATACCCCTCCTTCTGGAGGGTAGGGACCAAGCCCCCTTGGTTCATTCCAGACTCCTCTGCTTCTAACAGGGCTGGGTCACCTAATGAGGCAGAACAGAAGAGCAAAGTGACTGCTCTAAACAATGCCACCTAGCTCTTTGTGATGCTAAGTAACTATGGGGCTCATCTTTTCAGCATCCCAAAAGGCCTTGTAGCCTGGACAAATTCTTGCAGGAACAATTCTTAAGAGTCACAGAGGCCACAACAGAGGCACCCACCTTGTTTTAGAATTAATTTATGGGCAGTTTATACTCTGATAACAGAATCTCTGGTAGTTAAGAGTCAAAGTAACTTGCAATGCTGATTTAATCTGATTTCTCTTTAATGGGTGCATTTTTTCCTGCTCCCCACTCAGGTCTAATCCTCCAGTTGAACATAGTAAACAACTTTACTGGGACTGTATTTACATAGCTTTCAGGATGCAAAGGTCCTCTTGAGTTTTCCTTAAAACACATCAGGAGGGTGGATGAGTTTGCCACTCTGGGACCTGCTGGTCTAATAGGGCCTCAGCCAGATTGGGTTCTTTTGCAGCTTTCTGAGCAAGATTCCTTTCTCAGCCTGTCTCCAGTTCCAGCTCTAACTAAAGAAAGATTGAGGGTGTCAAGATGTAGGTCCCATCATCACTGAGGACAAGGCCCACTCAGTAATAAAGAACCCAGACTGGGACTATCCTTGCTTCAGCAATGGGGAGAGAGTGTAGTGGATTAGTTAGATGTCTGGAGTCAGATGCCTGCGTCAAATCTCTAGTTGAAAAAATAAATAATAAATAAAAAGAACAACAAACAACAAAAATTCTCTAATTGACCCTGGGCAGGTCACTACATCTCTAAGCCTCAGTTTTCTCATCTGAGAAAAAAGCGGATATATCGTGAGGATTAAAGAGATGAAGCTTGTAACACCCCTTCCACCAGTAATGCTTGATAATTGGGAGCTATTCTTATCAGGAAGCCATGCAAAATGGGGAGTGATGAACCAGTGACGGCAGCAAAATTCCAGGATCATAAACAGAATTCCAGTCCCAAAGAAACTTACACTCAGAAAAGGCCTTAACAAGTGCAACACAACCTTTTTATCAAATAGAGAAACTGAGTCCCAGGGAGGACTGGTACCCGCCCTCCCATTCCCCACCACCCCATCCTGCACACTTACTTATGGACACTCGCAGGGCATCCTGCCACACAGGTCAGTGCGTTTCCAGTTCCTGGAGCGCCTAGCAGGTAAGAGTGGGTTCCCAATAAATATTTGAGATTGAGCCTAAATTGCGGTATTAATTACTAACATTTACAGAACGCTTTGCAAAGCAACTTCGCTCTGATTTTGAAGAGCATAACGTTGCTACTTCTTATCCTGTAACTCTGGGACCAGTTTCATCTTGTAAGTCACGAGGGGAAGTGAACTTCATTCACCTCTACGTTTATCTACAAAGAAGGAAGAGAGTCGCGACGCACCCGCCCCCCGGGAGCCCAAATCCCACAAATCGGAAGCTCAGGAGACTCTGCAAGCCTAAGACCCATTGGATGGGATTCGAACCCCCAAACACCAGAGAAAAGTTCCCCCTATGACTCACCACGCGAGTCCCCCAAGAGCAGCACACTCGCCACAGCCGCCTGAGTGGCGCTAAACTGTAGATACAAACGCCACCCCCAGCCAATCAAAACACGCTCCGGCGCTGCCGGACCAATGAGGAGCAGCGGATGTGGCCGTCGAAGCGTAGCCTCAATGCCTGCTGGGAGTTATAGTTTAGGACGCAAAGCGGGACTCGGAATCCAGGTTTCCCGCACGTGATCCCGCCCCCTCAGCTCCCGCAGCCAATCAGCAGCACTGGTCTCTTTGGCCAGTCACTCCCCTTTTCCCCACCGGCGCCCGCGACCCAAATGTGGGGTGGGAGGGCCTGGAGCGTGCTCCGGGTGTGGGGGTTGTTGCCGGCAGGGGTCCCCGGGAGGAGATCCCTAGGTTACAATGCCGCGTCACAGGCGCGAGGCAACTCCTCCCGGTGCTGGAACTGTGGCGGCCCAGGGGGCGCCGTGTTGGGGGACGCGTTCTTCTGCCCGCAGTGCCACGCGCTGCAGCCACCTGACGCTTCTCGAGACTACTTCAGCCTCATGGATTGGTACGGGCAGCGGCTTCGGGAAACGGGCCGGGGCGAGAGACGTCAGGGATTGGTCTGCGAGAGGGGAGGGCCGACCATGCTTGGGAAGGAGAAGGTGGGACTGGGAAGGAAGGTGGGCGGAGCTCGAGAGAGCAAGGGTTGGGGACCAGGCAGGGAGAAGGAAGGTTGAGATGTGCCCTGAGGGAGAGGAAATGGAGGGGCGGGAACTAGAGGGGAAGGGATTTGAGGGGTGGGGCCAGGGGCAGAATGGTTAAAGTCGGTTTTAAGACTTTTAAGAAGGTAGTACTGAGGTGCAGTCCAAGATAAGGGAGTAAAAGCACGAAAAACTTAAGATTGTGGGCGGAGTCTAAAGGAAAACTGGGAATTAGTGGAGAAGGGTTGAGAAATGAATATTCCCTCCCCCCTTTTCTCTGAAGGTTTAGAAACTTGGAGAGGTGGTGAAGTCTGGATGGAGCTGGACTGGTCAATTGATAGGACAGTCTATGGGAATAGAAAGTGAAGGGATTGGATTAAAGGAAAGTAGGAGACAGGAATGAAGGCACTGGACCTTGGAAAGATAGGGTGGGATTCAGGATTGTCCCTTCCCTCAAATGTAGGATCTGACCCCACTGGTAACTTAGCACTTATTAAGGGCTACAGTTACACTAGTCTTTAAATTCAAGTGTGCCAACCTTTTTACTACCCAGGGCCTTTGCACTAGCAGTTCTCTTCTGGATGACTCTTTCCTCTGATCTTTGATTGTTTCACATCATTCAGGTCTCACCTCAATTGTCATCTCTTCACCCACCCCATCTCTATGACACTGTTCTGTTTTCCTTCCTAGCATCTACCACTTTTTTAATTATCCCCGTTTACTTGTTTATGGTGTCTTCCTTCATGAAAGCAGGAATCAGGCTCATAGTAGACATGAATTATTTGCCACATGAATTTCATCTCCTGATTTCCTTTCAGCAACCGTTCCTTCAGAGTTGACACTGTGAAGCTCCAGCATAGGTACCAGAAACTTCAGCGTCTTGTCCATCCAGATTTCTTCAGCCAGAGGTCTCAGGTAGCCTGTTGGCACCAAATCATCCCAAGCACATATGTGTACACTGGGTGGGTGGCAGTGGTCTGTGGTTATGTGATTATCAGGACAGAACTGGACAACCAGCTCCACCCTGTGGCAGCCTGACCCCTGCCAGGCAGGTCCTGGAGTTGTCGTGCACTGAGACACGTGCTTTTATCTGACTTCCCAGCAAACCTTGACCTGGACAGTTGAAAATAAAAACCACTAATCCCACATTGGTTCTATTTTGGCTACCTCCTTAGGTTCCCCCATCAGCATTTCATAAGCTAGTTTGTGAATATAAGATGGCTAATATGGATGGTAATAAGGCTTTCTTCATCTCCTACTAACAGACTGAAAAGGACTTCTCAGAGAAGCATTCAACACTGCTGAATGATGCCTATAAGACTCTTCTGGCCCCACTGAGCAGGGGACTATATCTTGTAAGGTGATTTCCCAACCCTTCGACTGCATGGTGCCCATTGTGCTGTGAGATAGCTGCTCCCCTGTATTAAGCATAAGAGTACTTGAGAAGTACCTGAGACCTGAGTCAGTCCAGAGACCCATCAATATTTAGTCTTGAAGATTCTTCATGAGTATAGTTTTCTCTGAGTATTCTCTGCAAATGCTACTTGCCTCAAATGCATGTTTTAAACCATTTTCTATGCATTTCAAGGATTTGGTGGTGATGGTTTTTAGAGAAGGGTAATTTTTGCTTTGTTTTGGGAATAGGGGATAAGCGTCTTAGAATCCAGAAAATTCCAGAATTGAATAGAATCTTTACAAACATCCAGTTTCAACTTCCTGAACAGAGAAATGACTCCCCTGGGGTCACACAGTTCTAAGTAGCAGTGCAGGTCCCGACCCAGTGTCCTGTCATCAGTTCAAGCTTTTGGCATTCTGCCCTCATGCTTTCATTATTGGTTCAGATCAAGTTTTCCCCATGAGAGATACCATGAGTAGGATTTGCATGACTGTAGCCACAGTTTCTTATTTTCCCTGCTTTATGCCCCAATAGCTAAAGCTCCGTGGAATAGAGATTCACGAAGGGACAGATTATGAAATGGACAAGGAATTTCTCATGGAAATAATGGAAATCAATGAAAAACTCGCAGAAGCTCAAAGTGAAGCTGCCACAAAAGAGATTGAATCCATTGTCAGAGGTAAAAGATAAAATGCTGCTAATATGAGTACATGTCTAAGGTTAAGTGAAAAATGCATGTAAGAATAAATGGTTACGACCATTATGTGATCATAATGATTCAAGGAGTATTTTCTTTTCTTGACCATACTCAAACCAGTTTTGTCTGGAAATTAGACTTGCAACATCCCTAACCCTCTGGAAGGCCAGAGGATTAAGCCTCTAGAGTACTTTTGCAGATTACAATGCTCCTTCATTTAGATACTGTTATAATCTCTAATGAGGAAAATGGGCCGCAGAGGTTTATGGAAATGCCCAAGGCCACACAGCGGCTACATAGCAGAGCAAAGATTGAAACCCTGATCTTTTGACCCCATATTGCTTCATTTTCCATATTATTCCATAGAACAGGCACCAGCGTTCTCACTCAGAATGTATGCACTTCTGTACTTTCACAGATGTTTGTGGCTTGCCCATTGTGTATCAGGCACTGTGCTTTAACACTGAGAATGAAACAGTGAACAAGAAAGACATGGCCCATGCCTTCATGGAGTTTATATATCCCAACTTCACATATCCAAAATGGAATTCATAAGGCTCTCCCTCTCCCCCACCCCCTAACAACAACAACAACAAAAAGCTAACCTGTTCCTCTTCCAGTTTTCTCTCTCCTAGAAAATGTCACCATCCAGTTGTGCAAGTCAACACTAGGGAGACATCCTTAACAACCTTACTCTCCCTTATCCCCATAGACAATGCATCACCAAGTGTTGAAGAGTTTACCTCTTAAGTGTGTCTCAAATCCGTGTACCCATCTCTATTTTCCATTCTCTCTCACCTGAACAACTGCAATAGCTCCTGACTGGTCTGTTTCTTCTGGCCCCATCTAATCTATTCCTACACTGGTGTGCTCTTTTTGAAACTCAAATCTAATCATATTTCCCCTGACCTTGCTTAAAAGCTTTAGTTAGTTTTCCACTGCTCTCAGATTAAAGACCAAACTCCTTAGTTACAAGTCCTGCATGGTCTAGACTCTGATTTCCTCCTTTTGCCCCATCCATTCCAGCCACACTAGTCATTTCCAATCCCTCATGTGTACCAACACCTGCCTACCCCAGGGCCTTTGCATATGCTATTGCTTCTGCCTGAAACCCTCTTCTCCTCCACCCCATCTAGTTAACTCCTCCTTCCTTCAGGTCTAGGTGCAACCATCACTTCCTTTAGAGAAGTGTTTCTTGACCTCTCTGTCTAAAGTTTTTGGCAGTGGGTACTCCTTTGTAGGACTAATCATACTTATATTACTGTTTTATGTGAGAGTTTTTTATCAGTGTCAGCCTGCCCCATTAGACTGGAAGTTCTGCAAAAGCAGAGATCATGTCTGCTTTTTGCTTCCCTCACATCCTCAGCCCATAAGGACTCAATAAATATTTGTTAAATGAATGAATAAATAATTAACAAAGAACTTGAAAGTAGTAAAATAGAAGCTGTGGTAGAGGGACTGTCAGCTGGAGACATATGGACAGCATTAGGACCAAGTGGGGTAGGAAGAAGAGAAACTTGGGAGTTGGAATCAGAACACCTGGCTGCCCTGCTTGAGAAGGCAGGAGAGTGTGAAGTTCTGGGGTGAGGTAGACCTGGGTTCCGTCCCAACACAATCACTGCCTCTCTGTGTGATCTTGAACAACTGATTTCACCCCCTTGGAGCCTCAGTTTCCTCACCCATTAAATAGGGACAATATTCATAGTGGTTTTTGCAAGGATTAAATTAAATGAGATAAAGCATGTAAAACACTTAACACGGTGCCTGGCACACAGTGCTCAATCAGTGGTGGTGGTTATTCCAGCTCTACAGTAAACATCTCACTCTGAGCAGGTCACTAACCTTCACTTGGATTATTTCCTAAATTTCTTCCCCAACAGGTACCTGTGAAGGCCCAGGTAAAGTGAGTGTTTAAGGGCATAGTGCTACTTAGAGTTAGGGTCAGAACATCAGAACCTTCAGGTTCCTAGTCTGGTGCTCTTTTGTCAACAGCACATTGCTACCTGAGAGGTGAGTTTCCAGACACTGAACTAGGAGACCAGCTATTTGGAGGTCAGTCTGTTCCCAGCTCCTCCATACACCAACCACGTGATGTGGGAAAATCCCCCAATTCCTCTCTATACCTTGGCATGCAATGTATTTGAAAATGCTTTGAAAGCAGGCACCATACAAATGATTGATACTGTTCATATCTGGAAAATACACTTATTGTGAAATTCTTCATTTCCTAATGAGTAAACAACAGAAACCTGAGGTAGCTGCCGCTTTACTTCATTTGGCATCTTCTCCTTTAAGGCACAATATGATGTAAATGTCTCATTTTCCTGGGAGTGAGTCTGTATAATTTTCAAGTGGTCGTCTGAAATGCTCTGTAAGGCTCTGCAAATAGGTGACCCTGGCATGTTAATTTTCTTCTCAATAAATTTTGGAGGATTCAGGCTGCTTGATGGAAATAAACAATGTTATTTAACCTTGTTTTGTTTAATGACACCACAGCTATTTTATGAGCCTTGATGATTATCCCTCAGGCTTTTCACAGGATAGAAAAACAGTGTAACTAGTGTCAATTGGTGCTGCACTAAACAGGAGCTGCTGTCATGGGACCTGTAGAGACCCTTAAATCCAAGTTCCCACTTTGTCATGTAAAAACCAGGGTGATTAAAAGGTATTTTCTTGATATCATGAGTCTATATAAATAGAAAAGTTATGATAATGATTTTCTTTTTCAGCTAAACAGAAAGAATATACCGATAATGTAAGCAGAGCTTTTGAACAAGGTATGTTCTTCGTTTCTTGACTTTCGTAAATATGGAAAGAAATTGTGTGCATTAAGGTATAACCATTCATTCACTAAGTAGCTATTATACATCTATCCTATAATAGGTACATAAGAAGGTAGAAAATATGTATGAGTCTACATTTCTGCCTTCAAGAATTAACAGTCTTGCTGGAGAAACATGCTGTGTACCCAAAGCAGTGAGATACCAATTAAACAGTATATATGAGAAGTGCTTCCATTCCCCTTGGGCAAGTAGGAGAAGATAAGATGTGTGGGCTGAAGCCTACTTGATCAGTGTCCTGAGGGCAAGGCTGAGCAGTCAACATCTGGTAAAGCCTGCACACCTCTTTCTTCTACAAAACCCAGCAGAGACAGAAGCCCAAGACAGAGCTGTTCCTGAATTATAAGTATGAAATATTCCTCCTAGTTGTCATTGCCCCTGGCTCTTCAGGCTGAAGAGACTGAATCTAGCTGCTTTTAAACAAGAACAGCCTTTCTATCCCCAAACTGTGCCACGCCTTAAAAAAAGGGAATCATGGCCCTGAGGCTTAGGGATCATTGGATTGCAGGAAAGACACACAAGCCAACCCAGATAAAGGGAGCTTATAAGGAATCAGGGCTATCTCCTGGAATCCAAAGAGAAAGTCCCTAAGATGATTACAATATAGTGTGACAAGAGCTTTTCCAGGGCAGCACCTGGGAGCTAGAAAGCAGTCTAGAACCAAGACAGCTGCAATCCTGGGCTCTGTCTCTCTGCCAATCCACTCCACCTTCCTCTCCTCTCCTCTCTCTATAAGCCAGTCCCATCTGTTTGCTTATTAGTACACATTGCTCCAAAATGGCCTCTTCCCCCACTGTATGACTCCTTGGTCTTCCTTGATCTATTAACTTATAAGAACAAGGCGTTTCACCTCCTGACTAGAGTCTCCTTGATCCAACTCAAGATTCCTGGGAGTGAGATTTTGATTGGTCTAGCTTGAGCCAAATGTCTACTCCAGCCCAATCAGTTAGAGCCAAGGGGGTAGACTTACACAGTGTAGTGTCCCTTTGCAGATACAGCAGTATTCAATCTGAGAAGTGGGCAGAGGCAGGTTCTCTAAAAAGTGGGGAACTGGGGGAAGCAGATGTGGCTCAAGCAATTGGGCTCCTATCCACCATGTAGGAGGTCCCGGGTTTGATTCCTGGAGCCTCCTGCTGAAGGCAAAAGCGGCCCATGCGGAGAGATGGCAGCCCGCGCAGAGAGCTGGCAGCCTGCATGGAGAGCCGACAGAAGAAGATGACGCAACTAAAAAGAGACAGAGGAAAAAGACAACAAGAAACACAACAAACCAGGGAGCTGAGGTGGCTCAAGTGATTGAGTGCCTCTCTCCCACGTCGGAAGGTCCCAGGATCGGTTCCTGGTGCCTCCTAAAGAGAAAACGAGAAGAAAAGACAAGCAGACACAGAAGAACGTGCAGCAAATGGACACAGCGGACAGCGAATGCAAGCGGCAAGAGCAGGGAGGAATAAATAAAATAAAAATAAATCTTTGAAAAAAAAACAGGTAGGGGCCTGGGAGGGACTATAGATTAACAGCAGAAGAGACAGGAACCTGGCCCTACATGTCTGCCTGAAATGCAGTGTCTCCACCCAACGGCTAGTAAGGTTAGAATGTGTTCCAGCAGGGCCCACCTCTAGCTCCTTAAAGAATAATAATAGAGCAAACACCCATATTCCCACCATCAGCTTAAGAAATAGAACATGAGGAGTGGATGTGGCTCAAGCAGTTGAGTGCCTGCCTCCCACATGGGAGGTCCTGGGGATGGTTCCTGGTGCCTCCTAAAGAAAAACAGACAACAAGCAAAAACAACAAGCAGACAACAAATAAAAATGAGCAAACAGACAAGGGAGACATTTCTGGGAGCCAATGTGGCTCAGTGGTTGAGTGCCAGCCTCCCACGTATGAGGTCCCAGCTTCAATCCCCGGTCCCGGCACCTCAAAAAAAAAAAAAGAAAAAGAAATAGAACATGACCACCACCTCCCAAGCCCCAGGTAGACCCTTTGCCATTTGCATCTGCTTTCCATGGTAAGCACTCCAGAATTTTGTGTTAATAATTCCCTTGCTTTTCTTGATAGTTTTAACCATATGTTTTGCCTATTTTTGAATGTTATATAAACTGAACCCATACTTTATTCTTCTTCTGTGACTTGCTTTTTTGCTTAATGTTATTTTTTTGGAGTCATCCAGGTTGATGCAGATGGCTGTAACATATCTTCATTCTAGCATTCATCACATTGTATTGTGTTTAAGGCAGGGTTTCTCAGCCTCAGCACTATTGACGTTTTGAGCTGGGTAGTTCTTTGTTGGGAGGGGCAGCTGTCCTGTGCATTGTAGGATGTGAAGCAACATCATTGGCCTCTACCCACTAGATGCCAGTATCATCTCCCTCGTTGTGACAACTGAAAATGTCCCCAGACATTGCCAAATATCCCAAGGGGCGTAAAAATCACCCCCAGTTGAGAGCTGCTGTTTAACGGCATCTTTCCCAAAAACTGTAAGCACTTGGCACAGAGCAAGCCCTCAGTGCTTCCACATCCTCTTCAGAGTTATGACCACCATATGTGACATGAGAAAACTTTTAAAACACAATCCATTTACTACTTGGGGACTGTCCTGAAGAGAATCAGCCTTCTCTTATTTAAAGTCTGAATCCTATATACAAGCATGCTCTTGTCCCCTCTTGGGCAATCCCTTTGTCCTCTTAACAGCCCAGATTTCTTCTCTCTCCATTGATAAGATTTACTGAGTCTTTAATCTGGCTGCCTTGGTGAGCGAGTGAGTTTCGTTCTTCCTTGCAATGAAGTCTGACATCCATGTCTCTGTTTATTTCAGGTGACTTTGAAAAAGCCAAGGAAATTTTGACAAAGATGAAGTACTTTTCAAATGTAGAAGAAAAGATCAAGTTAAAGAAGATTCCACTCTAATTGTTGTTCATTTAAAAGTGTTAAAAATAAAGTTCTTTTATATTTCTCTTTTGACTTCTGGTAATTAAGAATAGATTTGCTTTAACAACTTATATCATCTTAATTAAACACATGACTCAAGCATTAATGGATGGTGTGATGGTTAGGCTAATGTGTCAGCTTGGCCAGGTAATGCTGTTTCCCTAGAGAACCCTGACTAATACAGATGGCAAAGTTGGTCTTGCCAGGGGAAAGACAGACTAGTCAGAACATGAGTGATCTGACACTTTACCCACATAGGGTAACATGCCCTCCCCCTACCCCACCCCAGGCCAATGGATGAGGTGATGGGGATGGGGCCAACTTGAGGCCCTAGATCAGGGGTCAGCACACTTCTTATGTAAATATAGTAAATATTTTTGGCTCTGGGGCCACACAGCCTCATCGCAATTACTCAGCTCTGCCAATGCAGCACAAAAGCAGTCATAGACAATACATTAAAGAATGGACATGGCGGTATTCCAATCAAATTTTAAATACAGTACAGTTGGTGGGCTGGGTTTGACTATGGGTTTTTCCAATCTCTGTCCTAGAACCTCATCTTTCTAATGGAATGACCTTCACTAAGATAGATAGTCCTCATGATAGACAGTGCGGCTGTGGGGCATTCTGTTTGGTAAAGATGCAAGGCTGCCTAAAGTCTCTTTGGCCTACATTTCAAAATGTAGATATTATTACCAAGAATTAGTCTGGTATTAAACAGTAACCACATTTTCTGCTCTGCCTTGGTGGGGTGGAGCAGTTTTAATTTCTCTCTGGACAACTGATACTCTCATCACATGCTCCTATAATTCAGCTTGACACAGCTCTACTTCTGGGTCTTTGGAAATTCAGTTTAAGTTCTGGATTCATTTCCAGAAAGAAAAAAAAATAAGTATTTTAATTCTCTGCATCAGGGAAGATTAAAATAAGTAGAAAATTCTGATAAATTCCAGGAAACAACGTTCAAAAGCTTCTAGAGAGAATCTCTTGTTTATAACTGGAAAACGTCAGGGGTCTGAACCAAAATTTAAATATTACTTCCAGAGCTTAAAACTGCAGCTCCTCCGCATTCTCCCTCGTCTTTGTCCAAGAATTTACATTTTGTGAGTCCTGATCCATTAATATTCAGTTAACATTTTAGGATTTACTCAACTTCAGAAGGCAAATTAACCACTGCAGCCGTCTGGCTTAATGGTACTTGGAAATATCAGTACAATCTCCACCTCCCTCATAACTTACAAAGAGAATGAGTTATTTGTCTGAAAACACACCAGGAGTCCTTTAAGTAAATAATTACAATGCAAGCAAATGTTCTGATTAAATTGTGTACTTCTGCAAAGAAGGAGGAGATTAAAGGAGCATTTGCAATACTTCTGTAGACAATATTCATTCCTTCTTCAGAATAATAATCAGGACCAAAACAATCTGGCCATGAAAAGAAATCAGTTAAACATTGCTTCAAACAACATCTTTGGAGATACTTCAAAGAAACTTTCCCTTACCTGTTGCCATCAGCTGGAAAGGCCTGCTGGGCCTCCCAGCAAACCATTTCTGACTTGAGGGATAAATGAAAAAAAGACTGCTTCTGAGTCAAGGCTTCCGAGGTCAGTGGGATTACTTTTTTTTTTTTTTTTTCTCTTGCAAATTCTTTCCCTTTTAGTCTAAAGTCCAAGTTTAACTGCACTTCTAAATCCAGAAACCCTTTCAAGTGTTCCCTAAGAAATCCCTGTGGGAGGTGGCTCCCAGAGTTCTGAAAGGTTAGCAGCTCCATTTGGATGAAAGTTTTTGGCCAGAGGGAAGCAAATTAAGCACACACATCCCTCTCCCCACCACCTCGGCTCCTCTCCCAATCCCCACATCATTCCTAATATAATGCCTGCACAACTCAGAGGTTTTGAATAATTTGTGACTATTCCAGACTCTGGAGTCAGCCCTGGGTTTGAACTCCAACTCCACCACTTGCTGTGAGTCTGTGATTGGACTAGGCCTCATTTTTGCATCTTTAAAATGGTGATAATAATAGTACATATCTCACAGGGTAGTTGTGAAGTTTAAATGAAATAAATTATCTATGCAGACTGCTTAGCAAAGTTCATGGCACTGAGTAAACCTTCAAATGTGATCTATTTTTTTATTATTAACTACTATTTCATTATTTTTACTTTGGCAACAAAGTTATGCCCTTCATTGCAGAATAAATATTATCCTTTCAACAGAGTTTCAAGCACCTACTTTGTATAAGAGATTATTCCCTGGAAGAGAATCACAGAACTGCCAGGCTCTTCCTGTCTGTTTTGGGAGATGATTTTTATTCCAATAACCAAAATAATAACTCCCATTTGTTGCATGGAACTATTTGTTTGCCAAGCACTATGTGCTGTGCTTTCCATGTATTCTATAAAATTACACCCAACTTGAATCATTTGAGAGGTGAAGAAACAGGATCCAAGAAGGTAAGAGAGGTAAGAGCTGGGATTCAAACCCAGATCTTTTTGCAAAGACTTTGCTCTTAGAGAGGCTAAACCCACAAAGGTGAAGTACCTGCCTATGGGGTTAAACCATTCATAAATTCCTAACAAGAGCTGCCATTTGCCATAGCCTGCATGTGTTAGGGTTCTCCAGAGAAACAGAACTGACAAGAGGTGTGTGTGTGTGTGTGTGTGTGTGTGTGTGTGTGTGTGTGTAAAAAGAGATTTATTATACAAATTGACTCGTGTGACTGTGGAGATTGGCAAATCTGAATTCCGTAAGACAGGCCACAATGTTAAAACTTTGAAAAAAGTAATTCTGAAATCTGGCATGCCCAAACTCTGTAGGGCAGGCCACTAGCTGGAAACTCTGATGAAGGTAAAGTTGTACTCCCTAAGAAAAGCTAGCTGGCAGAAGAAGGAGCAAAACATTTTCTTTCTGACTTCTGGAATCCCCAGTTCTTCTTTTAGACTTCCAAATGATTGGATGGGAAGACTCCCCTCACTGCTGAGGGCAATCTCCTTTGTTGATTGTAGATGCAATCAGCCTTAGATGCAGTCAATTGACTATAGATGCTAATCCATCTACAAAATACTCTCAGGGGAACTATATGGCCAGTGCTTTCTTGACCAAACAATTGGACACCATATCCTAGCCAGGTTGACACATGAAATTAACTATCACACTGTGCCATGCCAAGCAAAGGCAGGATTTAAATCGAGCCCCCATTTCCAAAACCTGTGCATGTATCTTCTCTAGGCTTGGGAATCACTCTCAGGTGTGGTAACCAGGGAAGACAGATTCAGGAAGAAGTAGGAAAATCCAGTAGCAGAGAAAAACTGTGACAGGGATCCCTAAAACCATTCCCAGTGTGATGGGTTTGAAACTGTATGGCACCTCAGAAAATCATGTTCTTAAAGCTAATCCATGGGAAGCGGGTGTGGCTCAGTGGATAGAGCCCCCGTTTACCATATGGGAGGCCCGGGTTCGCATCCCGAGGCCTCCTTGTGAGGGCATGCCGGCCTGAGCGGTGCGGTGGGCTGATGCAGCGATCTCACGGCAGGAAGCAGGTGTGGCGCAATGGATAGAGCACCCGTTTACCATGTGAGAGGCCCAGGGCAAGGGGGAGATAGGCCGACGCAGAGAAGACGTGCAGCGAATGGACACAGCAGCACAGGCAGCAAGGGGGGGGATAAATAAAATAAATAAATCTTTAAAAAAATAAATAAATAAAGCTAATCCATTCCTGTCTGTGTAAACCTATTGTAAGCAGGACCTTTTGATGAGGTTACTTCAGTTATGGCATGGCCCAGGGTGGTTTTAATCCTCTTACTGGAGTCCTTTATAAGAGAATATAATTCAGACAGAGAGAAAGCAACGGAAGCAAGAAAACGGAAAGCAATGAAATGCAGAAGAGAAGGGAGAGACCAGCAGATGCTGTCACGTGCCTTCAAGGGTGTCAAGGATCACCCGCAGCTGGTCTGTGGGAAAAATCATTGCCTTGATGATGCCTTGATTTGGACATTTTTCTCAGCCTCAAAACTGTAAGCTAATAAATTCCAATTCCCATTGTTAAAAGCCAACTCATTTTATGGTATCTGCTTTCAGCAGCCTAGCAAACTAAAACACCCAAGTCTGATAATCCTCTAGGAGGAGTCACAGGACTCAGCATATAGTCATACTCATAGCTATGCTTTATTACAGGGAAAGGATTCAAAACAAATTCAGCGAAGGGAAAAGGCACGTGGGTAAAGTCCACTGGAAACCAAGCAAAAGTTTCAAAGAATCTTCTGCTAGTGGACTCACACAGGGCATGCTTAATTCTCCTAGCAATGAGTGTGTGACAACACATGCAAAATGTTGTCTACCAGCAAAGCTCATTAGACACTCTGTGTCCAGAGTTTTTACTGGGGGTTGATCATGTAGGCAGTCTCTACCTAGCATGTATCAAAATTCCAGACTCCCAGAAGGAAAGCAGGTGTTCAGCAAAATCCACAGTGTCTGTTCAAACAGTTTTGGCACAGCCAGCCACACTTATCAGGGAATGGTGGCACCCCTCCCCAAACCCAAGTGCCCAAGGGCCAGCCTTGTGAGTGGGCTTTCCTAAGAATAAGCAGTCTTGGGCCTGCTATGTTAAATCCTTCCTGCACAGAAGCCAGACAGAGAGCCTAACATGGACAAGGGCATTATATAAAAATAATCTATAACCGGGGAATGGTTGTAGCTCAGGGGTTGAGCACCTGCTTCTCATGTACAAAGTTCCAAGTACAATCCCGGGTACCTCAAAAAAATAGAATAAAATCTATACCCAAAGAGGAAAACACCTTCATCACTAAAGGGCTTCTGCCTGTCTCCACAGCTGCCACCATACAAAGAGAAAAATGCTATTTTCTGAATCTACAAAGCAGTCGTGTTACCCAGTGTATTTGATGGCAAGACACAAGGGGCCAAGCAGGCTTGGACCTAAAGCTTTGCTTTGACAAAGACCTTTGTGTCCATCAGTTTTTGTGTCATGTTCAAAGTATCAGATGTGACCAGATTTTTTTAAAAAAAGACAAGAGAGCATTTTTCTATCCCCACAAATCACTGTCGGGACATGAGAGAGCCTCAGAAAGCCATCCTCAGGGGAGTGGATGTAGCTCAAGTGGTTGAGCGCCTGCTTCCCATGTTGAGCACCTCCTTCTCATGTATGAGGTCCTGGGTTCAATCTCTGGTATCTCCTAAAAACAAACAAACAAACGAAAGAAAACAACTCTCATTCGAGAGCAGATATAGCTCAACTGGTTGAGTGCCCGCTTCCCATATACAAGTTCCTGGGTTCAATCCCCAGTACCTCCTAAAAACAAACAAATGAAAAAACTAACTCTCATTGGGGAGCGGATGTAGCTTAGTGGTTGAGCACCTGCTTCCCATGTTGAGTGCCTGCTTGCATGTATGAGGTCCTGGGTTCAATCCCTGGTACCTCCTAAAAAAAAAAAGAAACCAATCCTTACAGGACAAAGGGGAAAGGGGGTTGGGCCAGAAACACACCAAGCAAGAAACACCCAAGTCAGCTAGGGAAAGGCAAGAGGGAGGATAGACTTTGCAGAGGAGGTGATGTGTGAGCAGTAGGTTAAAAAAAAAAATGAAAAAATGAGACAGAGTTCACCAGGTGGATTAAAGAAAAAGAAGTTGAGTTACAAATTGTATTTGCTATACTGCAGATTTCATGGATTCAGACAGACCTAGGTTTAACATCGGCTACCTCCTCTTACTCACGGGTGACCCTGAGCTGTTCTTTACGTTTCAGTTTTCTCATCTGTAATATGGGAATAACCATAGTACTGAATTCAATCATGAGAAAGTATATATGCCATCAGGATAATGTACACAAAGTGCTTAGCACAGCGCCCAGCACTGTACTCAGAGAATGTTATTGGTAAGTATAGAATAGAATGGGAGCAGAGAAGAGGGACACCTAACCTGGACCAGAGGTTTGAGGGTAGAATCATGGAAGCCTCCTGGAGGCAGTGTCCCTCAAGCTAAGTCTTGAAGTACAGAAAAGCATTTTCAAAGAAGGTAAGCAGGGAAGCAGAAGTGGCTCAAGCAGTTGGGCACCCACCTACCACATTGGAGGTCCCAAGTTTAGTTCCTGATGCCTCCCAAAAAGATGAGCAGACACAGAAAGCACACAATGAGCAGACAGCAAGCACAAACAACAAGGGGGGGGGTAGTTTGGAGAAAGAAATGAAATCTTTTTTTAAAAAAAGTAGGTAAGCAGGAGAAATAGCACATGGGTGAAGAAGAATCTTATCCTGCTGCAAGGGGGCAGGGAGTGTCAAAGATGATATTGACTGAGAATATTCTCGCTGACCTGATTTTGTGATAATCAGGGTAGACTAAACATTCGCTATATTAGAAACCACACATGTGTCCCCAGACCTAGTTTTTCTCCCTAGGTCTGGTTTTTAGAATGCTGGTGATAAAC
>JAQZBX010061702.1:0-17045 GCA_029593785.1 Cabassous unicinctus
AGGCATGATCAGTTCCTTTCACTTGACCTAACAACTCCTCCCAACTGTGGAATAGAAACGTACTGAAATAATAGAAAAGGAGGCAGGAGTAGGCCAAGGGGCAGGAGATAGCTGCTGAGCATGTGTCTGTGATTTCCCCAGTAATCGACTCCTTGGCTTCTCAACCATGCCTAGCCTATTACTCCACATTATCTTCCACGACATAAGCCTATATTCCACCTCAGACATGAAGGCAACCCTGGGTCTGATCTATTGACCTGTGATTCTCAACAATGTTGACAATAAAGGTTTGGGAACGCCGGCAGCTGCAGCACGTATAGCAGGAGGTGTTAGCAATAGCAGATATGCTTCCTTGTTGGGCTAGGAGAAAGTCTAAGTCAATATGATTATCAAACATTATGTTGCATATTGGTTATGAATTTTCAAGGAACAGTGAGAAAACTGTGGGTGTATTGTCCCATAATTGTTCAATAATCTTTGCAGAAAACACTAGTGGGGAATATCCCACTCCTAGATAGTCACTGTTTATCTTGGGGATGCTAGTAGAAAGATGACTGAGCCATTTGCCAGTTTTATTACATCAGGAGATGTTGCATTCCAAAAGGTTGTCCAGGGGTTTGGAGAAGAAGGCACAGCCAAAGGCTGTGCCATTATCTTTGTCACAGAGCATAAATGACAGACTTCCTGGTGTTATATCAAATGTGAGGCAAGGAAAATCAGCTTCTTGAGGGTCAATCCAGACTCTGCAAAGAAAAGAAAGTGAGGGACTAGGTACAGATCCAGCAGTCAGTCAATTATCTGCTTCATGATGGCCTGGGTCAGCTGGACAAAGGTGTTTTCCTTCCAGTTTTCCACCAGGTCAAATCAGTAGAAAAAAGGAAAGGGAGGCAGTAACTAGTCTTGACTGGGAAGTCTTGCAACCATGTGCCATGGGAGACAATTTTCTTGATCTATTTGCAGTAACTTATCCTTTCCCTCTTTGCTGGTTTCCTAGGCTGCTCAAGTAAATACCATGAAATGGGTGGGATTAAACAATAGGGATTTATTTGCACATGATTTGAGGCTGGGAAAGAGTCCAAATCCAGGCACCATCAAGTCAATGCTTTCTTCCCAAAGATTATGTAGCTCTAAGGCTGGCTGCCAGTGATTCTTGGTCCTTAGCTTGTCACATGGCAAGACACATGGTGGTGTCTCCTGGATTTTCCATTCTCTTCTGGGTTCCATTAATATTCTGCTTCTTCCTTCCTATAGCTTTCTCTCTCTCTGTCTTAATTTCATTCTGCTTAAAAAGGACTCCAGTAATACAATTAAAACCCATCCTAATTGGGCTGCACCACACCTTAACTGAAATAACCTTATCAAAAGTTTCTATTTATAATGAGTTCACACCCAAAGGAATGGATTACATTTAGGAACATGTTTTTGGGGGTACATACATCTTCAAAACATCACAACCTCTAAGGTCACCCAGTCTGTCTGCTCCTTGTCCTGAGTTATAAACTCACACTTTTCCCATTGATCTAAGTTCCTTACCCACATCCTCTGGCCCACTGCCATCTTTCCTGATGAATAAGAGTTTTCAGGACTCCTCAAAGGTATCCCATGATGATTCCCTAGGGGGACTGGTGGCCCAACCAGGGTTAGGCATTGCTCACTAACCTCCAGTATGCATGTGTCAGGTCCTGCAGTTCCAGCCCACTGGATTATCAACCCCTGTGTGTTAAGCACTTCTAGGTCCCCTTCCATCAAAACACTCCTCTGTTTGGCAGTGTTAACCTCTCACTATCCTGGGAATCATGTGAAGGGTGTAATGGAGGTGGGGTAGCAGAATGAGATATTCTCTTGGCAGTGGCTGAAAAGAAGTTACAAGTGGTATATGCTTATATGCTTAGTCTCCCTTTCAGGACCAATTCTCATCCTGATGGGTATAAGGCAGACACCCAGCAAAGTCTGGGTCCTTCCCACACCCTCATCCCCTCTATGTGTAAGAAAACAGGATAGGACCATGCTTCCCTTCTGGGGAACTGCTGAGTTCAGCTTCCAAGAGGCCCAAGTAAGGCAGTAAGTTCATCAAAGAAGAGAGTTGTGTAAGTTTGTACACCAAATCTCCTTTTTCAGTCAGTCATTAAATTTCTTTACAATGTTGAATGACTGTGGATGGTAGGCACTGTGGAAGGTCCAGTTAATTCTGTGAAATTGGGCCCCTTGTTGACTAGATTGTGCAGTAAAATGGAGTCCTTGGTCAGAGGAGATATAATCTAGGTACCCGAAGGGGTGGCAAAGCCACTTTTCCAAGGTATTCCTTGTCTGTACTGTATCCACATGACAAATCCAAAAGGCAAAATATGCCTGAATGTCTATTGTGACCAAGGCATAGGACATATCATGGGATGGTAGGAGAGGGTTAATACAGTCTACTTATCACAAGCATCCCATTGTAGCTTCTCTGGGAATAATCCCTAAATATCCTTATTGGGCTTTGGCTTGTTGTTGAGACATCTCACATTGTTAGATGGCTGATAGAGCCTCTTTTAATGAGAGAGATACTCTGTGTTCCTGGACCCAAAATTTCATGGTGTTAGAATTTCCATGTCCAGGTTGATGGCTGATCTACCTAGTGGCAGAAGAAGCCATGGAAAATTCAGCTATTTCAAGGATGTCACTAAGGGTAAGTTCACTGTCCTCATCCTTCAGGTAGGCTTACCCTCTGCCTCTCTCCTAGGAGGACCTCTAGCCTACTCAGGTGCACAAAGCAGCTCAGTGCATCCAATATTGCCTAGATCATTCCAGTGTTATTAATTATGATACAAGCCCTTGCCATTGACATGGGTAATATTGATGATGCCTTTTCACATCACCAGTTATCTCCAAAGTTCTCTTTCCCACACTTGGGAAGCATTTATTTTCTCATCACTTTTTCTCCAAGAACCTGACTAGACTGCTAAAATATTGGCAATGGTGCAATGACCCATGAGTCAGTAAACAGATACACAGGGATGCCTGTGTCTGAGTATTCCAGGGCCAAGAGGACCGCTGGCAGTTTAGCCCATTGGGCAATTTTTCCAGTGACAAACATGTTACAGTCTGCCAGATGCAAGGAAAACAGCAGCTGCCACCTATTGGACCCTGGATGGCTTCAGCTTGGTCAACCCATTAGTGAACAAGCACTGAGGATCTGGTGGGCATCCCTGAATTGGAGTCTCCAGGATGCCAAAGAAAGGGAAGGGCCCTCATGTAGTATTGCAAGAGGATCATTGTTAAGAGGGGGCCTCTGCCACCTGCTCATGCAAGTGTGTCCCTTCCTAGGGGTCCAGACAAGCATGAACGTGAATATACCACTTCAACTTCATGATTCCCTATTGCTAGGCACTGCCTAGATGAGTGTTCTGATTACATAGGACCTAGGATATAATGGGGATTTCTGGCCTCCTGAGGAACTGAGTGGTCTTGGTGATCATATCCTTTTCCAAAACCATTGCAGAAGCTGTCTCTTGAAGGGGCAGCCATGCTGGACTATGTCTGGGAACCTCTTGGTCTAAAACACCAGGGGTCTTCAAATTCCAGTTGTTCCCTCCATCTTCCAGAGGGACCAGTCATTGCATGTCCAGGTGGCAGAAAACGACAGCTCAAATAGATCCCCAGTCTCCAAAGGTCCCAGAGAAGGTGGCTGAAACAGCTACCTTTACTTCCTAAAGGACCTGTTCCACTGTTCCCCAGTGGAAAGCACCCACCTTTCATATCATCCAAAATAGGAGGATATTGAAATGTGTAAAGTGTTGGTGCCAATATGTAAACAGCACAAAGTCTTGGACCGCTTGTGCCAAAAAGGTTGTTACAGAAGTCAAGACATCTGTTCAGCAGCCATCACCCAAAGCTTGCCTATGACCACCTCCTTCTCTGGGGAAATCTTGAGGATACACTAATTGTCATCCTCTGACCTCCTGCTACCCCTACCTCCTTTACCATCGTGTGCGATTCCACAGCCAGGGGGGAGAGGCTAAATATAATGAAAAAGCCAGGCCAGACTTTACACCTGGAAACCTGGAATAGCAGCCGCAAATGGTTATCAGAATAGAAATTCCAAGTAGGAGGATCCTTCCACCCCTCCTCAGTTGGATTAAAACCAACTCAAACAGTATTAAATTGTCTCTTTTCTCTACCACAGAGTGGGGCATGCAGAGCTGCCATCGACCAACTCTGATCTGAGCAGTTTTCAGCCACCCCAGGAGACCAGCCACACTGGGATTTCTTCTTCTGCTCTTTTGGACTTTTTGTGCTGTGTAAGTGACAAGGAGATTATTTGCCCTTTCTGGACATTCTTATTCTGTGCAAGTAATAATAAAGTTTTTGTTGTGCCCTGAACCTATGTTCTCATGATGCACCAAATAGCGTCACCCACAGCAATTTTCCCCTAGGTCATATAAATATCCTACCCTTGGCAGCACAGATTTGTTATTCCCTTCCAACATGAAGTGAGGTGTGCAGGGCTATTGTCCACTGAACCTGACCCAAACAATTTGTCCTCCTCAGGAGCTGGCCATAGTGGGATCTTTTCCTTTGCTCTTTTGGACCCTTTGTGCTGTGTAAGTCATAAAACAATCATTTGTTGAAAGTTTCTGTTGTGCCTGAGCCTGTGTTCCCACGATGCACCATATAGCAACTTGCTCCACTGATTTTGATGCAGTGAACACCATACACAGAGAAGTATAGAGTGGGTTGATTTTTTGGCAGTTCTTTTTTACACAGGACTCATGGCCTTGTGTGTTAAACTGTGGCATTGTCTCTGCCCTACCAGCCTGGGTAAAGCTTCTGATCTATGGCTGGGGGACCGAGGGTATGCTGTCTTCATCCTCTCAGGGATAGTCAATGATAAACTTTGAAAACACTGTCATGAATGCTAAGGAGTTGGATAGTTTGTTCCAAACTGAGATCAATGAGTCTGGAGCATACACTCCCCTGGCTCATAACTTCTTATATCTGTTCTCATTTTGGAACCAGACATACCCACACTCAAGCCACCCAGACTGATCTTGAGGTTTGCATGAGGCTGGGTTATTATTCAGGAGACTATTAGAACTGAAGATGGGGAACCAGAGGTGAAAATGAAAGGGCATGCATCTATGGAGGAGAACATGATATGAAATATATGAGCAGAAGCAGGGAGAGGAACTCCTCTTGTGGTTGACCCAACTTTATGATGATAGCACAACTACCACTCTGATCGATCAGGCAGGGAGAAAGACTATTGGCTGCCTCACATCCAGACCAGTCCTCCAACAGACTCTTAGTCAATTGGAGTTAATACAGAAGGAAGCTCGGGTGGGGGTGGGGATGAGGAGGGAACAGTTGACTATGCAGCTGCCAGAGGCACTCCATGGCCCGGCATGCTGTAGGTGAACCTTTGTTTGGCTGCGTTCTAAAGGGACTCAGACAAGCATACCTCACTGTGGCTAACATCCCCTGAATTTCAACTAAGGCTTGGAGTTTTGAGAAGGAAGCCATGATCATGCTGCAACAACTGGGTGTTGGCACATGGCTATTCCACCTCCACTGGAGGTATTTAACCTCTCACCATATTTTCCTTTTATAGCAGAAAATTGAAGATTTGTTAGAGAGGTTCTGCTAAGTGGGATGACAAGGAGATACTGCGCCTTACCCCAGGGTTTCTACTGGGAGATGTATTGAGCAGGCTTATTATTACCTCTCTGCTTGGGGCAAGTATTTCTATGCTAGGGGGTGATTGGCAGGGATGCTGGGCCAGTGGACAGTGTGCACATGCCTCTTAATCCAGTAGGTCCTAAAACCTGTACAATGGCTTGGCAGCTGCCTATCCCTCTTGGTGACCCCACTTGCCAAGCTATGTTCTGGTATCTACTAGAGCAAGGGGTCCCTAAGGACAGGACAGCACAGACAAGATATCCAATCGAGAAATGTTGGGAAAATATAAACTAGAAGGAAGGCCACTGGCTTGACAGGGAAAATCTGGCCTTGAACAGCCCCTTCCCCACAATGGGCAGCAGAGGAAGAAGAGCATCGTCCACCTTTTTCTTTGCTCCTGACTGAGGAGTCTGGCTCCAGGGAGGGAGATCTCTACCCATACTTGACTAAATTTAAAATGGTGTAGGGGTGGGGCCAAGAGTCTCACCCACTCCCCAGGGATCACAGGCCATATGCCTCAGTGTATGTACAATTTTGGGGGCAGTGAACAAACCTTTATGGCACTTTTGGATACAGGCACCAGGTCACTATTATTCCAGAAGATGCAGATGGGAGAGGGTGGCAAATAGCATGAGGAGGCTTTGGGCATTCCACACAGGTATGGGAAAAGGAGATTGCTATTATCCTGTGGGTTGGTCCCCATGAGCTTTGGACTGCTCCTGATTCCCACCTGGCAACTCATTGTGAGAGTTGATGTCCTGCACCTCTGAGCTTCCTAGTGGTGTTTATGAGGATGTATACTTCTCCCCATCCTAGCAAATTCTGGTCATCACTGTTAGGCAAGTAACAGGCTGTGTATGTGCAGTGCTCCCATCTCTTTGCCACATTCCATCAGTGGCAATATCATCTCCCTGGTGGGGAAAAGGACATTACTGAGCTCATTAAGTATTGTTTATCTGCAGTTGTCCTCTGCTCCACTAGTTCTGCCTATAGTAGCCTAGTAAGGCCAGTGACAAAGGTGAGTGGAGCATCGTGGCTCATTATAGACTATCAGGGCTTCAATGCAGAAGCGGCACCTATGGAGTGAGGTATTACAATGGTATCATGGGAACACAGGTTCAGAGGACAGCAAAAAATTTCAGTAAATGATCTCTTTATTACTTGCATGCTATAAAGAGTCCAGAAGAACAAATAATCTCTTTGCCACTTACACAGCACGAAGAGTCCAAAAGGGCCAGGGAAGAAATGCCATCATGGACAGACTCCCTGGGTGACTGAAAAGTCCTCTGGGTAGGGACCAGTAGATGGCAGCTGCACATGCTCCACTTTGTCCCAGAGAGGAAAGATCAATGTATAGTGTTTGTGTGTGGATTTTACTCACCTTGGAGGGAGGAGGCCCTGCCACTGAGAATTCCTGTTCTGATGAGCATCTGTTCCTGGTCTCCAGGTTCATGGTCTGGCCAGGTCTTTTCATTAGACTTAACTTATTCCCCAGGTTGTGGAAGAAGACACAATAAAAAAGGAGGTGGGGGTAGCTGAAGGCTGGAGTACACCAGCTTAGCATGTGTTTGTGACTTCCCCAGAGAAAGAGGAAAGGGTTGGTGAGCTCTGGGTGATTGTCACTTAACAGGTATCTGTGGTTTCCTTAACATGGTCCCTGCCAATAAAAGCACCCTTCTGATAAGCAGCTGAGGTTCCTTGTTCCCAGTTTCTGAGTTCAAGGCATGGTCAGGCCTGTTCAATATACTTAACATTTCCCCAGGCTGCACAATGGAAACATACTAAAGGCATAGAGAAGGAGGCAGGTGGTTGGCAAGGGCTGGGAGCTGGCCAGCGAGCATGTGTCTATGACTTCCCCAGCCCTCTCTTCCACCTCCTTTTTCAATCTCCATGCTTTCCAAACAATATGTAATTGTAAATTTGCTTACATATAGGAAATACCAGAATAATATCATCAGAATCTGGTAGTACTTGTATAAAATCAAAATAAGTATAAAATTCAAATTTATGCAGCATATTAATTTATTAAATTAAAATGACTCCATAAAAGAGTTAAAATGGTATCAGATTGTTTTACCAGCTATGGAGTTTTCAATTTTAATATTTAAGATCAGTCTTCAAACTACAGGTAAAGCTAATAAATTTTTGAATTTTTACAAATTTATGAAATTCATAATGGCAGTAAATATGGTTAATCTTAGTTATATTAATTGGAAAAATATAAAATAATGAATAGGTAGTCATAATTTATAGAATACTTTCTTCATCAAATTTTATTTCTGATGCAGACATATCAAATTCTATGATAAGAAAGTAATGGCTATAAACAAAGTGCTGCTAACATGAGTACATTCTGTTGTTGGCAGAAGATTCAGAGTGGAATGAGTCTTATTTATAAAGTCTTTGCAGATCTCTATCTCAACTTATTTTGTTTTGTTAAATTTTAGGGCTCTTTCAATTGTGCCATAAAGCTGTCTGGTTTTTAGTTGGAAATCCCAGGAATGTTTAGGAGAAGCAATAGGGGGAAATAATTGGTTAGATATTGATAAAACATAATAGGAGACCAGAATTCAAAACTCCCAGGTAAATGTTTGTAATTTTCAGTTTATTTAAAGACATTGATTAAAAAATATGAATTACAAAAGTAAATGATGTAAACAAATTCAGTGAAAAACTCAATCTATTCTTAATATGTAACTTTATAGGAAAGGTTTTAGTCTTAGCTTGCCAAGACTGCTATAACAAAGTACCACAAACTAGTTGACTTAAACAACAGTAATTCATTGGGTTTAGTTTCCTAGGCTGCTCAAAGCAGATACAATGAAATGAGTTGGCTTGAAACTATGGATATTTATTAGCTTACAGTTTAAGGCTGTGAGAATGTCCAAATCAAGTTATCATCAAGGTGATGCTTTCTTTCTGAAGACCAGTTGCTGGCGATCCTTGGATGCTTTGGCATATGACAAGACACATGGAGCATCTGCTGGTCTCTCCCTTCTCTTCCAGGTTTCATTGCTTTCAGCATCTTGCTTACCTGGCTTTTTTACTGTCTGTATTCATTCTGCTTATAAAGGGCTCCAGAAATAAGATGAAGACCCATCCTAAATGAGGTTGGTCACATCTTACCTGAAGTAGCAACATCAAAAGATCCTGCTTATGATGGGTTCACACCCACAGGAATGGATTAGATTTAGGAATGTGTTTTTCTGGGGTACATATAACTTCAAATAACCACATTCTGTCTCACAGTTTTGGAAGGTAAAAATCAAAACTCAAGATGTTGACAGGACCATGCTTTCTCTGTAGTCTGTAGATTTCTGGTGGTGACTTGCCATAAATCCATAACTCAATATCTTCCTCTCTTCAATTCTTAATGTGTTCAAAATTCCTGTGCTTTAAAGGACTTCAATCACATTGGATTAAGGCCCATCTTGATTAAGTTTGGTCTCACCTTAACTAATAAGATCTTCAAAGATCTTATTTACACATAAATTCACTCTGACAAGATTGGAGATTAGGATTTAAACATGCCTTTGTAGGGGACATGATTCAATCCATAACAGTTATGATTTACCAATGTTAAAATTGGTTTTCAAGTTTGAAAACTTCCATCAAATAGCAAGATAAAAAGAAGGGCTTTATCCTTAAGAAATTTAGATTTTTGATCTTATATATTTGTAGTTAATTATCCCAGGAATTATTATTTAATAAAATGTATATTATTTAATTAGATATTTGTTCTAAGAAATAAAGTTCTATATTTACCATTAGTAAAGAAATTATCCTGTTATATATAACATCACAACTATACCTACATAGTTCATTCAATTTATACTCTGGGGGCATCAAAACTAATTAATCCCTAGCATGAAAGGGGAACAAAAATGTTGACCACATATTTTGTTCTCTTTCTGTACTTTTTAAAACAACTTTGAAATATTGCTTTTGGCTATTAGTAATGTCAATATTTGATGGATTGCATTAAGACTAAGCCCCCTCTGAATTCAATCATGCCCTCTTGATGAGTGTTGAAATGACCTGAAAGTTTATCCCCACAGCAGGAACTGAAATAGTTGTAAAATGTGAATATATTTTAAAGAAAACAAAGCAAAATAAAACAAAACCAATTAATTTTTCGTTTATATGCATAAGGGTAATTTTCTCTTAAAATTTTTATGGAATTTCTCTTTGCAATTCATTATATATGCTAATAAAATAAATATTAGAAAGGAATACATTACTAGATTTGCCTGGGGGAAAAATATTTCACATTGACACCAGTAATATATGAGAAAATCCTGTATTCCACATTCCCCCAATTAATAATATTACAGATATTTCATCTTTACTAATGTGATGAAATGAAATATATATCTCATTTCTATTTCAATTTTCATCATAGTATGAGTATATAATTTTTATATGTGCTTGGGCAATTTTTATTTTTGGAGGTGTGAATCATCTCTTTCTAGCCTTGTTTTTTCCCGATCAATTTTTCTAATGTGTTTAAAATTTTGTCCATTTTAACTGCTCGATATTTGTGTTACAGATGATTCATCAGTCTACTGTTTTAAAAAATATTTTCCCAATTATACATTTCATCTCTGTATTTGATTAAAGAAGACTTTGAAATTATTGTTTTTTCAATTGAATAGGCCACATCAATGACTGCATGGAATAGAGGATGTGGGTGCTTTTAGTGAGGCTGTAAAGTTCTAAAGTATATTAAAATATGAAGTATATACTGGACTCTGAAATAATGTACAGCTAAATAAATGAGTTAGCTTTCTGCCTGGATACAGATCCCAGGACAATCATGTGCTAACTGTGTGGCCCTGGTTAAATCTATACTTTCTTTTTATTCTTTCTTCCTTGTCTTTGCCTAGGCTTCATCATCATTTGCTTGGGTTTCATATTGTTTATTCATTTGCTTGATTTGTGGGAGTGAGTGGGTAGAATGAGATTGAATACAGGATGGGAATTATTACAGATTTCCATCATCTAACTTTGTGCTTTGTTTTTGTTTTGTGGTGAGCATGTTATTCTTTGAGAATTTGAAATTAAATTTAAGAAATTATAAATTACCTTATTTCCACATTTTGCAATTTATATTGCTGGATTCTATTTTACATTAATTTAATTGATATCATAGATATAAAAATATTTGTTCAAACCATTTACAAACTTGTTGTATTTCTAAGAGAATAAGCATTCATTTATTGAAATATTCCTTTGAAATTCTTTATTTCCCACTCTGAGTCAGATAAATCTTTCATAATTCTCATTCAATATTCTTTCTGAGAAAGAAGAGAATAATTAGTGCCTTCTGATGTTCTGTCATGGTTAAGTAAAGAGACAAGCTCTAGATTCCTAATTCTACCAACAAAAGGGATATGCCTTGTTCAAACATGGCTATAAGACTTCCAAAGTCTTTCTCTGCCAATCATCTTTATTGACCTGATTCCCACTCTCAGGAAGTATAGGTCTTCACATTAGGATTTTAGTGCTTGAATAAGATTTTTTTTAAAATAAAAAAGTTTACTTTTTAGTGGTGACATTTTTCCTATAGAGAAATAACCCTGTATAAAAGTAACCCTTTGGGAAACATCATTCAGGCTAGCTTAAATGAATTTATGCGTTTACAAAAAAAAAAAAAAATCCATTTCTTTCCTTTCCATTTCTCATTCACTTTGAAATGTAAATAAATTTAGTAACATTGCCAAAGCCAATTGAAGGCTCTCTTTCCTTTTTATGCAATATGACATAGACAATACCACTCCTCTATGGTTTTAATTTTCCTAAAATATACTCTTTTATTTATGCTTTTGATAAATGCTTCAGTCTTTCATCACCTTGTTAGATTTCTAGTCAATCTGATTCAAGAAAGTTTATTTAAAAAGTATTATGGGCCAAAATTATAATTGTTACCAATTTGCAGCACTGAACAAAATATGAACCCTTTTATCCTCAAGTAATGCAATTCACCGAGTAATGACTTATTTCTCCAGCTTTTGGCATCCACTGAGCACTTAATTGGAATTCATGTAACCAATGGCAAATGATTACATTAAATTTTATATAGATTCAAATCATGTGAAAAAAACAAAACCTTCTAAGTTATATCACTAAGAGGAATAGTATTTTCAGTCCTTCATTAGAAAAGTTGAATGATAAAAATAAACCATACATAAACTTCACAATCATTAGCTTTCTTTTCTCAACATTTATTTCTATTAAATTAGAATATACTAACACATGATTTTTTTCTTTCTTTTTTTTTTTTTTGAGGTTCTGGGTGCCAGAGATTGAACCCAGGGCCTCATATGTGGGAAGTTGGCGCTCAACCACTGAACCACATTGGCGTCCCTGAGTTGATTGATTTTTTCATTTGTTTTGCTTGTTGTTTGTTTTTTGTTTGTTTGTTTTTTCAGGAGGCACCGGGAATTGAACTGGGACCTCCCATGTGGGAGGTGGGCACTAAACTGCTTGAGCCACATCTGCTCTCAAAACTCATGATTTAATATGTTAAGAATGTCAGCAAATATTTGACAACTCATAAATGCTGCACAGTTAAATTGAATATGGATTCAGAAATTATGGAGGCATTTCTCACTGAGGACTACTTTCAATACTACATCCAAAAACTAAATTAATCCTATCACTCTCAAAAATTGATATGTTGCATTTTCCATCTTGATAGGCAGTTGCAAAGGGATTTTCACTATGATGGTTAAGTTCATATGTGTCATCTTGGTCAGGATATGGTGTCGAATTGTTTAGTCAAGCAAGCACTAGCCAGAATGTTACTGTGAAGATATTTCATCTATTAAAGTCATCAGTAAGATGATTGAATTTGTAGCTGATTACATTTACAATCAACTGAGCAAATTGCCTTTAACAATGAGAGACATCTTATCCAATCAGTTTAAAGGCTTTAAAGGGAGAAGTTATGATTTCAGCTCTCAGAAGAGAGAATTTCCATCTCTACTTCATCCAGCCTAGTTCTCCTGGGGAATTCTTTGAAAACTTTCATTGGAATTCCCAGTTTATGGCCTGTCCTGTGGAATTTGGACTTGTCCATCTCCACAGTTGCATAAGAAAATTCTTATAAAAATCTCATAATATAGGCATTACCTCCTGTTGGTTCTGTTTCCCTAGAAAACCCTGATTAGTACACTCATCATACACTTTTAAAAAAATTGTGCTCTGCAATGCAGTTCTTTATATTCATTGAGGCATTGGAAAGTGTTTGCTAAAATAATCCCCAACCATCATCAATTTGTCTTCCTAATGGATTAAAAATAACATCAAATATTAGGATCCAGTTGTTGAAATTCTCAGTACTTGAGCTTTTTACAGCACAATAATGATTTAATGAATTTTCTTATTTTCAATCACAAAGATGTTATAATTGGCACCAAAATGTCTTAGGCTATTTAAATCCTGAGTAAATCCCTACCAACCACTATTTGAGCAAAGTGCATGAAATCACATAAATATATTGGCATTATCAGTGTCACAAAGACATGCTTTATTTCCTCTTTCACTTTAAAATTGGTGAATTATTTTATTTTGCTAACAAATGTGGTCAGGACATTTATATTCATAATTATCACTGTTTCAAGATCTGGATGATACATTTTCACTACCAAGTATCCTCTGAATAAATCTCTACTTCATCATTTTATTGAATTTTTTCTCAGTCAATAGAGTTGCCAAAGCTCTGCTAAAATCTGTATCATTGCATGACAAGCAGATATTAATAAAATGAAATGCACTTTCTATAGCATAGAATTTCAGAAATAAAATGGAAAACTATCTAGGCCATCTCCTTTATGTATATATTCTTTGCAGGTACTCTGCAGACTACTTGTTTATACTCTGGAAATTTGTGCATCTATTTGAATATACGTTATATTGTATAACATTGATATTATGTAGCATCTTAAAATATCAATGGATAAAGTTTTGGTGACAACAGCTCATTGTGTTTTCTAAACCAGAAAAAATATATGATTTTAATGTTCTATCTAGATTTATATAACTTTCACCAATTGTATAAGGTATATTTATTGTGTCAAATTGCATTTTCTAAAGATGGGTCCCCAAATATTTTCCATGACACATAAACTTCTTACGATGTGATTCTGACACTCTTCCCATTGAGTGGTGTAGTCTACATTTGCTCCCCTTGAATATGGATGGACTTGTTATAACAGCAAAGTGAATTTTGAGTCATTTACAATTAAAGAATGCATGGTACTCCTGTTTATTAATTGTCAACTTGAAAGTATAAGGACATTCCACACCTCAACACTATGTTGCTACTGTATAATTTTAATAATTTCTTTTATTTCTTTGAGCATTTCAATTTCATCTTAGAATTACCAATCATTGCAATCTTATTAATATTCTCTGAATAACAGTAGAAATGTAATAAAATTCTTTCTAATCAGTATTTCCTGAATGTCGTACTCTGAATGTGAGTTCTATCAAGGTCATTTGGAGATTGTTGCTGGGAAAACTAAATGGAAATTTCAGTAACAGAAATCTTCTTGTTTAAATATGATGTAAATAATGTTAATAAAAATAATTTGATTCAAACAAGATTAAAATCTATGGATTTTTAAGGATATTGAAAAACTATGAGAATTTTAAAATTAAGACTATTATAGTAATTGGCCCAAAAGTTAACAAAAGTGTATGACAAATAAAGGTCAAGTCTTTTAAACTAGTTAACACATTTCATTGGTCAGACAGTAAAGAATAATAATTATTTTCTTGGGCAGCTCTAATCTACATTGTTATTACAATAGTATAAAATAAATTAAAATACTCAGAAATATATTTTGGTAGAGTAAATTTCCCTGTTATATGGAAAATACAACATTTTTCTAATTAAAATGAAGATCAAAACTGTTCTCTGATTGATATTAATTTCAGCCATGGATAAAGTTCAGCATAACTGATTAATAATGCTGGTTTCAATCCCCCAAATTATTTTTAAATGATTTATTCATTTTCTTATTAACAAGGATTCATTGAGTGCCTGATATGTAGCAAGAATTTTTTTTCTAGTTTGAGCACAACTACATTCTGCAGCAAATATGCTGAGATAATGACAAGTATTCCATTGTAACTAAAAATCATATTTGAGAGTGTGTGCCCTAAAAGTGATTCAAAGTCCATGTGATTTTTTGCATCAGAAATAATCCTGATTTCATATATTTCTGAATTATCAAAATTTTCTAATTTTGTCTTCCCAACACCTCAGAAAAAGAGATCCTATAACTGATTTATCAGAATTATCTATATTATCTTAGCAGAAGGTAATACATTCCATATTTCTAACTAGACTCTTTTTGCATTTCCTTATTAAGTTGCAGGAAAAATGTACTGAGTATTTTAGTTTTGATTTAACTGTTCAGAAATTAGTACCTTGACAATATTATAGCCACTTTTTGAGTTTATGAGCCTATCTATCTTTGAAAATAATATACGAAATTATGTTGAGCAACATCTCCTGTATGTTTCCCAATTTTTTAATATTTCCATATTTCTGTAGTTTCTTTCTTCCATCCACCTATTCAGTGTTAGTATCCTTTAAAGACGCATTGTATACTTACTTTTTTTTTTTCTGTATTTTACCCATGAGCAGTTCAAATCTTATTCTTGACTTTATTTATTTATTTATTTATTTTGAGATACTGGGTCCAGGGATTGAAACTGGGACCTTGTATGTGGGAAGCTGGTGCTCAACCACTGAGCCACATCGGCTCCCCTCATTCTTGACTTTAAATGCCTTCTTTAAGATAACAGCTACCATTAAGAAATAATCACACACACACACATACATACACACACACACACAAGCACACATCATTTATCTCCAGAGTTGTTGCTCCATATGACCATAAAAGTAACATCTCCTTTTTTTTTTAAAAAAAAAAAAACATTTTAGAGAATATCTACAACTGTGAGCAAGACAGTTCCATTCATCTTCCCCATAGGATCTAAGCTCCATCTCAATCAGAAACAGACTGGGTAACATTTCCTTTTGAGGACCCTCCAAGCACGTCAAAGTCTCTTGTTTAATAACTTTTAATAACAGTGCTCATCACTCTACTACTTTGCTAAAAAATAAAAAACTGCTGTTGCCCATATATAAACACTTAAGCTACTTTTAGTAACCTTAAAATAATGTTGCAAATAATCCTTTTAATTTTCAACCCAACCCTTATGTGTAACATAGATTCCTATTAAACAAAATCATAAATGCATTCATATTCCCACTGGAACATCTAAATACATTATTTATCTCAATAAGTTTATCCATGGACCCACTTCCAATTTTAAAATTCCATAACTGTTGGGGATTGAATCATTTTCTCCATAAAGATACATTCAAGTCTTAAACCACATTTCTGCTTGGGTGAACCTTTTTGTAAATAGAACATTTGAAGATAATATTATTAGTTAAGGTGCGGACTCATTTGTGAATATGATCTTCAAAGTTCCTATTCAAATGAGGCCAAACTGAATCAGGATGGGCCTTAATCCAGTATACCTTGAGTCTTTGAAAAGCAAAAGAAATTCAGAAGTAGCAAGTAAGTAGAAAGAGAGATCACCATGTGATGGAGGCAGAGATGCAAGCGAAGAAATCCAAGCACTGAGGCAAACCAGCATTAGAACGCCTACAGGCTCCAGGTGAAATCATGGCCTGTTGAGACCTTCATACTGGATTTCTAACCTACTAAACCATAAGAATAAATTGATGTTGCTTAAGCCAACCAGTATGTGGTATTTCTCACAGTAGCTGTTTTAGTTTATTAGTTGTTAAAACAAATACCATACAATGGGGTGGCTTTAAAAAAAGGAATTCATTGGCTCATGGTTTCAGAGGCTAGAAGACATGCTTCCTCCCAGGGTCAGTATCTCTGGATGCCCAGCAATCTTTAGGGTTCCTTGACTTTTCTTTCACATAGCAGTGTACATGGTAATGTCCTCCATGTTCTGTTGACTTCAGCTTCTGGCTGCTTCGTGTGATTTCTCTCTCTCTCTAACTTTCACTCTGGCATAAAGGACTCCAATAGTTTAGATTAAAGACCAGCCTCATTTAGTTGAAGCATACTTTAATTAAAATAACATCTTGAAGAGATCTTATTGACAATGGATCCACCACCACCAGAACGCAGAGGAAGACCAAACATGTTCAAACTGGGGTATACAATTCAACCGACCACAGAGCCCTAAAAGACTAAGAAAATATTCTTTGTTGACTTTTCTTGCAACTGTGATATTGCAATAACTTTCAATAATATATTTGTTTTTAAAACTCTAATTGATCTTTCTGGACATAAGCTAATTTCTTGATTATTACTTTTATT
>JAQZBX010061703.1:0-17049 GCA_029593785.1 Cabassous unicinctus
CCCTTTCCCCTGCACTCCTCTCTGTTGCCTCCTACCCAGCAACAACCCACGCCAACCTATCTCAACTTCGCCTGATTTTTTACCAATCAGATAACACCACACCACCCCTCAACCCTTTATATTGCACTGCACTTCCTCAATAAAGCAGACCTGAGTCACCAGCCTCATCTCCGCAGTTTCTTTCCTGCGTCGCCCTCCATGCCGGATTCCCCCCACCGGGGGGACCGACCCTCTGCGGCCGAGCCACCCCCCAATTCACACCCTCATATTCGTACCCTGGAAAGCTTTTATTTGCATGTAAGACTGTATTGTAGTGGTTTTGAAACAAAATAATCTGGCTGTTCAAGTCTAATAAGGCACTTTAAAATCACTGAAACAATCATTCTCAAAGAGTCTATTTGATTTTAAAAATTCTAACATTTATCTAGTCAATATTTCTTTATGGAAATTTATGAAATACCTAAAAGAAGTTTCCCATATTTCAAATAGAGTGGCCAATATATATATTAACAATACTCAGACATAAGCAATTCCCCTGAAATCTATTTTAAATAAAAATTATATAATTTCTACTATTTTATAAACACAAACAAAAAATTTCACTATAATGTTTTCTTTAATTAGTATTTTCTATTGAGTACTTCTTAAAAAAAAACAGAAAACAAAAAAACAAAAGCAAACTCTTGGGAATTTAATTTATGGGAATTCAATAGTTTATGAAATTACTGAATTTTAAAAAAAGTAAACTTTTCTTACAAGTTTATACTCGGGATTTAATTACAGTTCTGAATAATAAGCTATATTAGGAAAATATATATCAAGTTTATGAACTTTGGTTTATAAAAACCATTATGACCACATTTTGTAGATGATATGACACAATTTACAGAAAATCCAGAAAAATCCACAGTGAAGATCCTAGATTTTATAAATGAATTCAGGACAGTGACAAGGTATAAAATCAACACCCCCAAATCAATAGTGTTTTTATTTAAAAGCATTGAACAATCAGAAGAAGAAATCAAGAAAAAGTTACATTTACAATAGCAACTAAAAAAAATCATATATGTAGGAATAAATCTAACCAAGGATGTAAAGAATGTTGTACACAGAAAACTGCAAAATATTGCTAAAATAAATTAATGAAGACCTAAATAAATGGAAGGATAAAAGTCAATCATCAAGTTTATGTGGAAGGGTAAGGGTTACTGAATAGATAAAGCTATCTTGAATGAAGTTGAATGACTCACACTTCTGGATCTTAAAACTTTTTACAAAGCCACAGTCATTAAAAAAACATGGTACTGGAAAAATGACAGATATATAGACCCATGGAATAGAATTGAGAACTCAGACATTGACCCTCACATTTATGACCAACTGGTTTTTGACAATGGGTAAGAATAAGAATAATCTCTTCAACAAACATTGCTAAGAAAACTAGATCTTCATTTGCATAAAAAAGGAGAATCCCTACCTCACACTATATTAAAAAATCAACTCAATATGGTCAAAGACATAAATATTAGACATAGAACTATCAAATTCCTAGAAGAAAATGTAGGGAAGCATCTTCAGGACCTTCTGTTATGCAATGGTTTCTTAGACTTTATACCAAAAGCACAAGCAGCAAAAGAGAAAAATAGATATATGGGACCTCATCAAAATAAAAATAAACTTTTGTTCTTCAAAGCACTTTATTATGAAAGTAAAAAGACAAACTACACAATGGGAGAAAATATTGGGATACCATGTATATGATAAAGGATTAATATCCAACTAAAAGACAAAAAACACTATAAAAAATGTGCAAAAGACTTGAATGAACATCTCTTCAAAGAAGATATACAAATGGCCAGAAAGCACATGAAAAAATGTTCACATTATTAGCCATCAAGAAAATGCTAATCAAACCCACAAAGAAATAGCAATTCACACTCATTAGGATGGATGCTATTAAATATGGAAAATAACAAGTTTGGAGAGAATTAAAGAAATGGCAACACACATTCATTTTGATAGTGGCAATGTAAAATGGTGCAGCCACTGTAGAAGATACTTTGGTGGTTCCTCAGAAAGGTAAGTATAGAACTATCAAATGACCTGGCAATCCCACTACTACGAATATATGCCAAATAACTGAAAACAGGTACAAAAGTTTAGAAGAAATAAGAACGTAAATGAGAGGATCTTAAGTGTCAAGGAATATTAGATACTAATACTAGATATTAAAGAAATGACATTTTGGAAATAACAATAAAAGTTTATGTGATTGTTAAATTCCATGTGCCAACTTGGCTAAGTTAAGGTGTCCAGCTGTCTCAAGCAAACACTCACCTGATTGTTAGAGTGAAAGCATCTCATAGATGGATTTGCGTCTATAAACAGT
This sequence comes from Cabassous unicinctus, assembly GCA_029593785.1. NCBI lineage: Eukaryota > Metazoa > Chordata > Mammalia > Cingulata > Chlamyphoridae > Cabassous > Cabassous unicinctus. The sequence continues at coordinate 2,390 of JAQZBX010061703.1, forward strand.
TTGCATATATGGCTGATTACATCTACCATCAATAAACAAATTTCCCTTCTGTAATGAGGGGATTATCCTTATAGAATCATTTGGAGGTTTTAAAAGCCAGAAATGAAGATTTCTGAAGCCAGAAAGATGGATTTCTGCATCTGCTTCAGCCAGCCAGCTTCTCCTTGGCAATTCAACTTCACCTGCATTGGAGTTTCCTTCCTGCAGCCTACTCCACAGAATTTAGGACAATTCCTATAATAAATTCCTTTCTCTCTCTCTCTCTCTCTCTCTCTCTCTCTCTCTCTCTCTCTCTCTCTCTCTCTCTCTCTCTCTCTCTCTCTGTCTCTCTCTCTCATATCTACTGCCTGTTCTATTTCTTTGGAGAACCCTGACTAATACAGATTACTTTTTCTTTTAGTATCTCTTAAATAAAATCAGTTTCTTGCATATAGATTTTATGATTTGATCGATATTGTGCTAACCACAGTGACTAAAGAAGATTTTATCCCTGGAAGAAAATAAGTAGAAAATTAAAGAGAAACATATATAAGAATTAAAGAAAAGACAGTGTTATATATTAGCATTGAATTTGTTTGAAAAATCAAACATTTTATAACTAACTTTCTTTTAAAGAAGAATGTTCTGTTGTCAGACTTTCAATAAAATTCACAGCTAGTGACACTGGGATAGGACTATTTTATCATTTTATCTACCTCAATTTAAACTGTTAAGTAATGAGACCTATGCATCCTTTAAAATTAAAATTTATAGCCCTACTTTTCATTGAATGCTATAAAAAGCATCGAAGCATCAAAACAATTATTAAATTTGGTGAAAGTTCCAATTACAAATTTATTTAAACGAAAATATTCATTGACTGTTCTGTTGGTTCAAGTTTCATTTTAATGTATAAAACTGCTATTACAATCAAATAGCAATTGTTAATTATTAATAGCTTCTCCAGTATAAGTATTAGTACCTATAAAATTAAAACTCCTTCATTCTGTAAACTTAATGTTCAGAATGATCACATAAAGAGCATACAATTTAATCAATTATCTTAAATAATTAATAAATTATATTTTCCTTAATATTTAAAATATTCTCTGTTATAGATATTTTTCCCAGAGCATGGAAACAAAAATCTTTGGTAATGGATGCTGGCGATAGTAGCATAACATTGCCAGTGTAATTAACAACAATGAATTACATATTTGAATGTGTTTAAAAGATGAAATTTTAGATTATATATACGTTACTAGAATAAAAATTAAAAACAAAACCATTGGATGGTACAAAACAGTGAAACCTAATGTAAACAATGGACAATCTTTGATAGCACAATTATAATGTTCTTTCGCCTTTTGTAGCAAAAGTACCATACTAACGTTAAGTAGTTAAAAATGTGTGGGAGGGGTATATGAGAACTCTATATTGCCTGTAAGATTTTTCTGTAAACCTATTTTTCCGGTAAAAGAAAAAAGAAATACCTCAGAGCCAAAGGATCATGTAACTACTGTTGTTGTAAGATATTTCTCCTTCAGCTTTTCAGTTTGATTGTAATGATTATATTCACCTTGATATAAAGGACCAAAACCATTAACAACTGAAGTCAAGGACTTATGGCATTTGAAGGAACAAATGAGCCTAATGAAATGGAATGCAATTTTAAAAGTTAAATTTCATTATTTTCCTTGCTAAGCATAATATCTTTAGGTAGAAAGTAAGAGGCAACTTGAAATCAGCCTTTGAGCTCTAGTGTTAAGAATAGACTGATGTGTATGTCATAAGGAGCAGTGACTTCAATTCATTAAACTGTGTAAATGAGCCTTTTGATAACTGCATTTGTAAAGGTCAGAGATTCAACCTAAACTAAAATTTCTTAAACACGAAATTGCATCTCCCCTCAAACAAAATAAAAGAAGAGAGAAGAAATAAACTTATAGAGAAAAAATTTGTGTCAATGTGGAAAATGTTCCAGGTGATTGTTATGAAATCTTATTTTTGTCTAAATTCAAGGAAGTTTATGAGTAGCATGATGACACTGATAGAGATTTATAATTCTTCAGAATGCATTTTGCAAAAAAAAACAAAACCAAAAACAAAACTCTTTTCAATACTGCTTTTGTAGAAAACAAGTCATTCATAACTTGAGACCTTTCTTGGCTCCAGAAAATATGTACTCCAAAAAACCTTTCCTGGCTGCAGAAAGAGCTTACTCAGAGAGTTTACTTTAAAAGATGAATCAAACGTTCTGCTTTGCTGAAGACTTAGACAAAAAACAAAAAATTGCTCTTTGAATATGTTATATTGTTTCGAGCAATGTATTTTTTTGTGAAGATTATTTTAATAATAGTATTTTTGTTGTAGAACTTTGATTTTCTACATAAGTTACTTTTAAATTATGTATACTAATTGTTTCACTGTCCCAGATATTTTTCTTGTGCTGTTGTTTGTCCTGTATACAAAAATGGCTCTGCATTTTATAAAGTATAATTAATTTTCATTATGAATTCAATTTTTTTTATGACATGCAAATTCTTCCCCAATGATTTTTCTGATATCACTATGCATTTCCCTCCCCCCCTTTTTTTTTCTCTCTAATTCAAACTTTATTTCAAACTCAAAAAATAAAATAATAGACAAAAGGCAGCTCAACAAGTTACAGAAACCTTACTCCTAAAAAGTTCTGTCCAGGAACTTTTTCCTCATCTAATTCAAACATCAAACTCAGTTGTTCCTCCAGGGTTCAGAAAAATATACAGACAAACACAGATTAGTTAAATGACATAGTCATGGCCTCCTTATTAATGAAGAAGAGAAAAAAAATGCTTAATCATATTCATATCTCACAAAACCTTCTTTGGTTTTGCTACAAAAAAACTTACAAATTGTTACATTAGTTATATTTTTCCCATGTAGAACCACGTTCTTAACACCTTATAGTTGAAGACTTGTGTATTTATATTATTAACCATAATCCTCATCTACCACCAAAATCATTGTAACATATTCCCTATATTATTCTCCAACCATCCTCCAACTAACATTAACCTCCCTAGACTGTTTCAGCCACAATCGCATCCATAATTCAACAGTGTCATTTACACTCATTATAATGTGTTACCATAGAGTTCATCAAATTATCAATAGCCTGAAAAAGAGAGGTGACAAGATTACATAATATTTAGAGATATTAAAAAATGAAAAAGAAATCATGTAAATTTTTTTTGCCAATAAATTAAACATGAAATAGATGCATTTTTAAGAAAATCATTTGAAATATAAAAGTGTGTAAGAGTAAGGCAGTCCCATTTATCTATTTTTTTTTTCTTTTGCTGCTCATGCTTTGGGTGTAAAGTCCAGAAAACACCATCAATCACAAGATCTTGAAGAATGTTTCCCTACATTTTTTTTTCTAGGAGTATTATGCTTATACTTTTTAGATTTAGGTCCTTGATATATTTTGAATTAATTTTTGTATATGGTGAGAGATAGAGTTCTTTCTTTCTTTTAGATAATGGATATCTAGTTTTCCAAGCACCATTTGTTGAATAGGCTGTTCTGACTCAGTTGTGTGGATTTGACAGCCTTGTCAAAAATCTCTTGACTATGGATGTGAGGGTCTATTTCTGAGTCTTGATTTTATTCCATTGGTCAATCTGTCTATCTTTATGTCAATACCATGCTGTTTTTACCATTGTAGCTAGATAAAAATGCTTTAAAGTGGGGGAGAGAGTCCTCCAACTTCATCCTTATTTTTTAAGATGTTTTTGTCTTTTTGGAGACACTTATCCTTCCAGATACATTTGATAATCAGATTTTCCAATTCTACAAAGAAAGATATTGGAATTTCTATCAAGATTATATTAATTCTGTAAATTAGTTTGAGTAGAATTGACATCTTAATGATATTTAATCTTCCAACCCATGAACAAGGAATATAATTCCATTTACTTAAAACATCTTTGGTTTCTTTTAACAATCTTTTATATTTTCTGATATGTCTTTTTATGTCCATGGTTAAGTTTATTCTTACATATTTAATTCTGTTAGTCACTGTTGTAAATAGGATTTTTAAAAATTTCCTCCTCAAATTGCTCATCAGTACTATATAAAAACATTATTCATTAGGGCATATTAATCTTGTATCCTACTACTTTGCTGATATTGTCTATAAGTTCTAATAGTTTACTGTATATTTTTCTTGATTTTCTAAGGATAGGATCATATCATCAGTGAATAGCCTAAGTTTTACTTCTTCCTTTCCTATTTAGGGGCATTTTATTTCTTTTTTCTTGCCTAATTGCTCTAGCTTGACTTTCTAGCACAATATTGAATAACAATGAGCAAAGTGTCTTATTCCCAGTCTCAGTGGGAAAGTTTTCAGTCTTTCACCATTGAGTAAAATGTTAGCTGTAGGTTTTTTATATATGCACTTTATTATATTGAGAAAGTTTCTTACTTTTCCTATCTTTCTAGGTGTTTTTATCGAGAAAGAATGTATTTTTTTCAAATGCCTTTTCTGCATTTATTGAGATGATTATGTGATTTATTTTCCTTCTTCAATTTATTAATGTGGTGTATTACACTAATTGATTTTCTTGTGTTGAACCACCCTTGCGTAATCTGCTATAAATATCACTTGGTCATGATGTGTAATTTTAATGTGTTTTTGGATTTTGTTAGCAAGATTTTGTTGAGGATTTTTGTGTCTATATTCAATAGAGAAATTGGTCTGTAACTTTCTTTTTTCTTAATATCTTTATTTGGCTTTTGTATTAGGGTGATGTTAGCTTCATAGGATAAGTTTGATAGTATTCCTTCCTGTTCAAATTTTTGGAAGTTTGAGCAAGATTAAAAATGATTGGTAGAATTCACCTGTAAAGCCATCTGATCCTCGACTTTTCATTTTGATGAGGTTTTTGAAGACTTTTTCAATTTCTTTACTTGTGAGTGGTTTGTTGAGGTCTTCTATTTGTTCTAAGGTCAGTGTGATTGCTTTGTGCGTTTCCAAGAATTTGTCCATTTCATCACCATAGTCTAGTTTGTTGGCATACAGTTGCTTATAGTATCCTCTTATGATCTCTACTTTAATTCTGCTGGGTCAACTGTAATGTCACTCTTCTCATTTCTGATTTTATTTATTTGCACTTCTCTCATTTCTTCTTTGTTATTTGAGCTAAGTTTTTATGGATTTTGTTGACCTTCTCAAAGAACCAACTTTTAGTTCTGTTGATTTTCTATATTATTTTTAATCTCCATTTCATCCATTTCTGCTTTAATCTTTATTATTTCTTTTTCTCTGCTTGCTTTGGAATGGTTTGCTATTCTTTTCTAGTTCTTTCAGGTGTGCAGTTAGGTCTTTGAGTTTAGCCGTTTCTTCTTTTATTAATATAAGCATTGAGGGCTATAAATTTCCCTCTCATCACTGTTTTCACTCTATCTCATAAGCTTTGATATGCTGTATTCTCATTTTCATATGTTTTGAGGTGTTTTCTGATTTCTCTTGCAATTTCTTCTTTAACCCACTGATTATTTAAGAGTGAATTTTTTAATTTCCATATAATTTGTGAATTTTCCTTTTTTAAGCCTGTTATTAATTTCCAGCTTAATTCCATTATGATCAGAGAAAGAGTTTTATATAATTTCATTGTTTTTAAATTTATTGAGATCTGTCTTTTGTCCCAAGATAAGGTCTATCCTGGAGAAAGATCTATGAGCACTTAGGAAGAATGTATATCCTGTTGTTTTGTTTTGGGCTGTAATGTTCTACTGATGTCTATTACATCTAGATCATTTATCATATTATTCAAGTTCTCAGTTTCCCTTTTTATCCTCTGTCCAGATGTTTATCTAATGCTGAGAGTGGTGTGTTGAAGTCTCCAGTTACAATTTGGGAGATGTCTATTTCTCCCTTCAGTTTTGCCTTTGTGTTTCTCATGTGTCTTACGGCAGCTATTTTAGGTGCATAAATATTTATTATTGTTATATCTTCTTGGTTAATTTTTCCTTTTATTAATATATAGTAATCATCTTTATCTCTTATAACAGTTTTACATTTAAAATATAATTTATCTGATATTAATATTGCTACTCCAGCTCTTTTTTGATTGCTGTTAACATGGAATAGCCAAGAAAATGAAGGAAGACAGACTTGTCTCTCCCATTTCTTTCCCAGGCACCATAGATGTTATTTATAAAATAAATTATTTTATCTTTGTTTGGCTGATTGTCATATAAGGAGCATGAAATATTGAAATATGTTTATTTTTTAAATGATGAGCAAGCTCAGAAAATACATTTCCATTAATATGTAATTTTTCACTTATTGAAAATTCCTCTTTCATCATATAAGATATTTACAAAACTTCATTTACTTTAGAAATTACGATTATCATTCTAGTTTTATAAAGTACCAAACTATGCTAGGTATTGCATTTTCATAGTATATTTATGAATTTATTTCTCTTTATGAATATAATAGATATTATGATTATTATTTTCCTTTTAAGAATGTTCTACTCTATGAATCACTATTTATAAGTTTCTGAATTTACAAATAAACCAAAGTAATATTTTTCACCTAAAACAATTACACACATACATTGATTCTTTAATTGGTTTTTGGATTTAATATAGGGTATATTGACACAATTAAAATATGAAAATGTACTATCCAATGGAACAAAATATTTATTTTTAATTTTTGTGTAGAATGTCAAAGTTTTCTTCCTCTAGGTCTATTTTAAGTTTATCATTTAATTTTTTCATATATTTAAATAAATATAAATATTATATTTTCACTAATATTTCTATTTCCATTGTAAAAATAGATGTTATAGATATTTATAGGTATATATATGCTATATATTATTGTGTAGAGTGTCTATACAGCAACATATAATATAGAATCTATTAAAGTCAATAATTATTATATATGAATTTATTTTACTTATGAATTTTAACATGCTACATTAGTGAATACACTCAATACATGAAGTTATTTTTTCAGATATTTTCTTGAAGTTTACTGTCTTACTGGCTAGTAAATTAGACCTAAAAAAAAGAAGCACACTTCAACTTTCTTAGAAACAGCCATAAAAGAGGATACATCTGAGCTAATAAAAAAAGATTTAATGTTAGTAGTTACAAAAGCCTTCATATAATCCCTTAATTCCTTGTTAAAGTGTTTATTGAAAATGGTAGACAACATATATTATCATATTAGTAACTTTATCAGAGCAATGGGAAAGTATGAGAAAGAATGGAAAGCAAAAGCTAGAAATGAAAACATGGTAGAAGATATAAAGTAATCTGCCATCATTAAGTTCATGTATCAACTTGGCTAGGTTATTGTGTCCAGTTGTTTGGTCAATCAAGCACGTGCTTGATTGTTACTGTGAGGGTATTTTGTTGGTTTAACTCATTAGTTAATTGATTGCTTATACTGTTGATTAAATTTACAATTAGCAAAGGAGGTTGCCTTTAGCAATGAGAGGAGTCTTGCACAATCAGATGAGGGCCTTCAAGGGAGAACTGATGATTTCAGCAGTCAGGAAGAATTTCTAAGTCTTTCCTCCAGCCCACTTCTCCTGGGGAATTCATTGAAACCTTCATTGTAGTTCCTAGTTTGTGGCCCGCCCTATAAATTCAGACTTAACAATTTACATGATTGCTTGAGCTAATTCATTTATAAATCTCATAATATTTACATATGTTTTATACTTTTGGTTCTGGATCCCTGGAAAATCCTAAGAAATATATCTACTCATGAACACATCAATGGTATTCTTCATCTGCCTTGTCATGTTTGTAATTTATCTTAAATGTAAGTCATTGGCTATTTCACAACTGGAACATGAGAAAAATAAATGAGTATAATACAAGAAAAGAATATAAAATCTGTGAGACATTATCAAATATTCTGATATATATGCAATTTGAATACCAGAAAAAGAAGAGAGACAGATTGAGACAAAATAAATTTTCACAAAGATGAAGGCTGAGAATTTTGTACAGTTAATGAAAGGTACCAAACCACAGATGCAAGAAATTCTGAGAACATGAACAGGATAAATACACAATAGAAAAAATGAAAATTAAACTTAAAATTACAAACACCTAAACACATCATAGTATTATTTACAAAAGAAAAGATAAAGTGAAAATCTTGAAGGTGTCTATTGGAGGGAGGACATTACATTCAGTGGAATTAAGAATTATATCCTAATTCTTATTTAAAAAAACCCAAACATATGTAACTCAAAACCATTTGTGTGGCATTTTGAAAATGCAGAAAGAAAAATAATCTGTCAACTCAAAAATCTACATCCAAGGGAAATATCTTTCAAAGAAGAAATATGATATATATAAAAATCTTTTACATACAAACAAAACTGAGGGCTAGATACCAAAAAGAAACTTGCATCTACACAAAGCAATTAAGAATGTTATAAGTGCCATAAATGAAGGTAAATATAATTCATATTTTTTCTAATTCTTAATTGCACTAAAATTTAACTGATGATATGAAGCAGAAAAAATAGCATATGGTTGAGGAATTGAACCCCCATCCTGTGAGTGTGAACCCAGTTGTACATAGTGCCTTTTGAGGATGTTAGTTAAGTTGTGGCCAATCCGAATCAGGATGGGTCTTATTCCATATTATTGGAGGCCTTATAAAGGAAGGAAATTCAGACTAAGTCAGAAAAAGCCACAGGAAGAGGCCCAAAGGCATTGGAAACTGGAAGAGCAGATACAAAGAGATTACCATGTGATGGGAGGCTGAAATGCAAGCCAAAGAACTCCAGGATTATGGCAAATCAGTGCCAGAACGTGACAAAATTGTGGAGAAAGCATTGCCTCGCTGACACCATGATTTGAGACTTTATACCCAAATGTGAGCCAGTAAATTCTTGTTGCTATAGTCAATGCATTGTGTGACATTTGTCAAAAGAGATCTGGCAATAATGAAGGTAAAATTCAAGACAATAGTTATAATAGAGGAATTGGGAGTATTAAGTTGTAAAGTCCTTATATAACACAATTTCTGTAATGGTTTACAGAAATTAATTAAATATATTTTAAAACCTAGACAATCATTTAAAAAAAGATATCAGCAATAATTCAATAAAGGATATAAAATACAGGATATAAAAAAATGCTCTATTTAAAAGACAGGTGTATTAGTCAGCCAAAGGGGTGCTGATGCAAAATACCAGAAATCTGTTGGTCTTTATAAAGGGTATTTATTTGGTGTAGAAGCTAACAGCTACCAAGCCAAAGATCATAAGTTTCTTCCTTCACCAAAGTGTGTTGCCACCTGTTGGAGCATGACGGTTGCCGACGTTTGCCAGGATTCAGGCTTCTTGGGTCCCTCTCTTCCTGGGGCTCCATTTCTCTCCAGGCTCAGTGCCTCTGTTTCCTCCACAAGGTCAGCTGTAGACTATGAGACTCTCTAGGCTTTGCCTCTCTCCACAAGGCCAGCTGTGAACTGTCAGGAGAACGGCTTGCTTCTCTTATCCTGGGGCCTTCTCTCCAATATCAAAACTCCAACATCAAAACTGCTTCAACTCTGCCCTTTGCCATGCCTTTTATAATTGATTCCCCACCCACCAAAGGGTGGGGCTCAATGCCCTACTGACCTGTGGCCCAGTCAAGGCCCTAATCATAACTTAATCATGCCCAGATTAAAAGACCAGTTTACAAGCATAATCCAATATCTATTTTTGAAATTCATAATTACATCACACTGCCAAATTACTACAACAGGAGAATAAATGAAACAAACAAAAGCCATCAGACTAACTAGAAAATAAGTAGGAAAATGGTAATTTTAATCTACCCATGTAAATAAATGCATTAATGTAAATTATTTTTTTTAAATGATATATTGAACTGAATCAAAACTAAGTCTATGTATATAGTATGGTTCAATTTATATGACATTCAGATAGTGTAAAGCTATAGGGGAAAAATTCTTTGCTTTCTTAGGAGCTGGCCGTGGGGGTAGACTACAAAGTGGCAAAAGGAATTTTGGTGTGTTTCTAGGACTGTGGAGTAGTTTGAATTATGCACCTAAAAGAAAAGACATGTTCTTAATCTTCTGTCTCTGTGTGTCCACTCTTTGTAAATAGGACCTTTGGTTTACGCCACTTTTTGTTAAGATGTGGCCAACCTGAATCAGAGCATGTCTTAATCTGAACTACTGCAGGCCTTATAAAGAAAAGTCAGAGAAGGCCACAAGAAGAAGCTGAAAGGCAATGGAAATGAGAAGCGTAGATACAAGGAGAGAGATTGCCTTGTGACAGGTGTCAGAGATGCAAGCCAAGTAGCCCCAAGGATTTGACAAGTCACTTGTTAGAATGCTACAGACTTCAGGGAGAAAGCATTGCTAGCATCAGCAATTTCTGCCATCAGCTAATCCAAGTAACTTTGTTCAGATTACCATACAACAGAGGGGCACTTCTCCAGATCAAGACAATTTTCCTGATTGATACTGTAAAGACCCTACCAGGTTCTCCTTTTCACCCACAATGTGGTAGCATGCTGAGACCTTCCAGTCTGAAAAAATACATTATACTATTTGACAACTCCTGAACTAGCCAAAAACTAAGAGGATTAGTTTCTGTTCCATCTGGTCATGAGAAAACATATAAAAAAAAAAGATGGTCAAAGAAACAAGTGTGTGTTTAAATACTTGAGACAAAATCTCTATCAGAAGTCATCAGAAAGAAAAGTGACTCATTTAGGTGAGGACCTAGATATTATTGGGTCAAGATGAAGGTGATCTTTAGTATTTAATAATTGACTAAATGTTTTTCAACTGCTTCTTATGAATCAATGAAGTATACAATAAATTCCTCCAAAATTGTATGAACATATAAGCCAAGTTTTAACATACCTTTGAAATCACAAAATAATAATCAAATTAGAAATAAACAAAATAATAAACTATGAAATGATTATTTTATTATGACTTTCTGTTTAAGAACATTTTGTAGACACTGGAATATCCTGAGTGACAGTTACTTTTGTTAGATGGAATGATAAACTGATGAATTAAATACACACAGATATATCTATCTATATATAGACACAAATAAATAAATATTTACATAATATATTTAATAATTTTATACATATAATTAAGTGTATAAACACATGTATCAATATATGTGTCTATTATATATAGAGAAAGATATATGGATATATTTTTGCCCCTTTGATCATATTTTCTTCTTACTGTGTCTTGCTGGTTAGATTGTTCTCTTTTTTGATTTAGCTGTTCCTAGGCAAATTCTATTGTCCTTATTTCAAACAACATTCTTTCCCAAATATTGTCTGCTACTTCTGGTTAGCCATAAATATGCTTGCCTTATACAAATATAAAAATATTGTTTTATACAAATCTATACATTAGATTTCATGAATGCATAATACCCAGATTATTTTTGCTTTAGTCCTTTTAATGTTAATGAGGTCCCCAAAATACCAATAAATGGAATTTTAGAAAGCATGCAATTCTGAGGACTTATTTAAATTTGGAAAATAAGTTCCTACTCTTAATTGATTATGCTTAACACCTGCTAATTAATTCATCTAATCCCAAAATTTTGTTTAGGAATAAACAAATTCCACCTAAAGATCAGAATATCACTATTGATAAGAAGAAAATTAATACTAAGGCTATAACTCCACATTGGACCAGGAACAATGGAAACTTTTATTTCAGGTTGTTGGGAAGGCAATCTTCCTGTCAGTTAACCTTAGATCAATTGCTTAGGACAAAACTCTTCTAAATTCCTCACCCTATTAATTGACTTATGATAATAAGAATTTCCTCTTATCAAAATGTCTACTTCTATTTCTAAAATGCCTTTAATGGCATAACTATATCAGTAACAATTGTTCAGTGGTAGAAAATCCATTTCAATGAGGATATATATATATATATATATATATATATATATATGTAAACATTCACTTAATATGAATAACTACTACATCAGATTTACCATCCCAATTTTATAATAACTATAAATATCTTTGAAACCAGGGATTGACCTGATTCTTTGGCATAGCCATTTCTGAAAATGTGAAAGTACCTACTCCGAAGCAGTCATCAGCATGATTTTCCATATACAGTAAATGCTCCGTAGAAAACTTTTCAAGACAGATATTTGTAGAAATATGGAAAACTGGATATCCTGAAACCATCTCTTCCATTTGTATTACAAAATCTAGAAATACTTGATGAAATACAGTGGAAATGTAAAGCTGATATCAAAAAGAAATATGGAAGATCCTGGGGCTAAAATTTTAAGTTATAGTTGCAAAACAACACTCGGGGCTGTGGTGGGGGAGACTATTAAATTGTATTAGAAAAATTAAATTTCTCAGGACTATCCTTTAGAAACACCAATTTTCATGTTTGATGGTGATCTAGTCCTATATTTATTTTAAACCCCAAAAATTAAATGAATAAAACCTTGCAGTTATAATGATTTCTTTCAAAAAAAAAAAAAAAGCATATATCAGAGTAAATAAATAAAAGCATTGTATCACTTTTAGCAATTAAATTATTTTCCTAAGTCATCCTAACTTAGATGTAATTACTAATACTACTCACCTCAGGTACCTCAGAATGCCTACAATATTTTGATATCAACAAGATGTCCCATGATTACCTTGATTTCTACGACCCCAAATAAAATCAGTTACATTCCATGAAACCATTTTTCTATTTAGTGCAGAATCACATTAGAGACTACAGACCAGGACTTGGGGTTTCACATAATATTGTTTCAGGCATTAGTTTTGAATGTAGCCTGGATGTTACTGGGGAGGTGACTACTTATACCACAGTAGTGACAGAGAAAAACATAATAATGCATTTTTATATGGCCATGAATTTATGTTGATACGTCTAATTCAACCACATATTTATATATATTTTTAACTTGTTGCTATGGAATAGCATTTTATCAAACATCTTTTCTTTCTCTCCTAAATTTCATAAATCATGTTTTATAAATGCACAACATGTACTCAAAGTATGGTGTCCCTCCAAATTTAAATATCCACAAGTTTTTACCCTTAGAAAAAACCACCTTGTAAATGACTTTGAAGTAAACAGTTTTATCCACCCCTTGTCAGTAGCATTTAAAAATGAAAAGTGGAAATAAATAAATAAACCCCGATGTTCTCCTTAGGGAATCTATGAGATTATACAAGCCTAGGTCACCTACTATTTCAGCCATTACAAAATAACAAGGACAGGGTAATACAGATACTGGCATTGAGCATTGCTCCAAAGATTCATTTTGAATCATAATTTACATGGGTACTTTTGCCATTTTTTAAAATATTTTGTCACAAGCAACTTCAGTTTGAAATTCTAATTCCTTAAAAGCATTTAGACAGATGCTAGGGTTCATCTACCACAGGATTAAATTGATCCAACTTTTCAACAGTCAATTTATGTCAGGAATCACAATGAAAGTAATGCCTAGAATCATCATAAACTGTTTTACCAAAAATGTTCAAGTGGAACATATTCTAAATGTGAACACTTCAAAAAAATATGATGTAATATTTTTCTTTTCCTTTTCCTTCCGGAAATCATTAGGTGTTTCTGTCATAATTACTGAAGACACCTAAATTTTCTTAATTCTACATGTCAGACAGCCCAGAATCAAGACTGCACTCCACTGAATACTCCTCCAGCGAAAATATTCCTCTTCCATTACCAAGCACAAAATTTTGAAGACCCAAAAGAAAAGGTTCATATATATTCTTACACTCTTTATTTTCCCCTTAATTTCCTTATATTTTCTCCAATCTGTTTGCCCATTAGATTCTGTAAAATGTTTTTCACTACTAATTCTCACATTGATCTTCATGGTTGTCACAATGGAATTTGACAAAAATGATGCCAACAGACAGACAGAAAAAGTTATGTTTCTTAGGATAAGGGAGACAGAAAATGATGAGAATTTCATTTTTGGAGTTATGGCCTTCTTGGTCCCTTCAAATTCTTCATAGAGACTTGCCAATTTGAATGATATATCCTGTGCAGAGTAATGATTCTGCCAGGTGTGAGCTCCCTTCAACATTCACAGATGGAATTTTTTATATCCTCTTGGAAACTTTATTTTCTAACACTTTTGAACATACTAGTAAGTGTCCGTGTGCTCATCAAGTGAAAGCAACATTTACTGAGTGTTTATAACATTACAAACTGGTTAAGCAATGATTGTGCAATAAGAGTATTATTCAGAGGATTCAGTATTCAAAACTAATTTCCAGTCCCATAGCAATGTATAGACACAGTAGTTTTATCTGCAGCTGAAGAAAACATCCTCATTCTTCCCTTTGCCAGCTCTTTAATCGAAATGCACTCCCCAATTCTGCATTAAGAAATCAGTACTATTCTGATATTTCCTATAGTATTCCAGAAGTTATTACCTATGCCAAATATTAGAATTTATTCACTAGCTCATCTCTGAATCTGGATCGTGCTCTTCTGATTAAATTATTATATTGAAATATCTCATTTTTACAACTCCTTGCAACTACCTAGTTCAGCATTTCATGGTTGGACTTGTTCTTTTGGGGTGCTTTGTTAATTTATATGGGTCTCCATTTATTTTATTAGAAGTATCCTATATAGA
>JAQZBX010061704.1:0-17047 GCA_029593785.1 Cabassous unicinctus
CATCTATTTGAATTAAATTTTTTTATTCTATTTTTTTTATTAGCAAAGTTGTGGGTTTATAGACTAAAATATGGGATTCTAATACATCACTCCATCACCAACTCCTCGCATTGGTGTTGAACTTTCATCACAGTTGATGATACCACATTTTTATAATTCTGCTATTAATTAAAGTCCATGGTTTAACTTAGGATTCACTGTTTGTGTAGTGTAGTTCCATAGTGTTTTTAAAAATATTTTTATTCTGTTTTATATGTAAAATCTAACATTTCCCCCTTTTAATCCTATTCAGACATATATTTCAGTGCTGCTAATTGCATCCACAATGCTATGTTACCATCACCACCATCCATTGTCAAAACATTTCTCTCATTCCAAATAGAACCCCTGTACACTTTAAGCTTTAACTTCCCATTCCCTATCCCTACCATATCCCCTGGTAACCTATTTTCTAGATTCTGACACTAAGAATTTTCTTATTCTAATTGTTTCAAAATAGTGAGATCATACAATATATATAATTTTGTGTCTGGCTTATTTTACTCAACATGATGTCCTCAAGGTTCATCCATATGTTTGCATGTGTCAGGACTTGATACCTTTTTATGGCTGAATAATATTCCATTGCATGTTGTAGCAGTTTGGTATTATTTATGAATTCCAAAAATAGATATTGGATTATGTTTGTGAACTGGTCTTTTCCTCTGGGCATATTAGATTATATTGGATTCAGAAGTTCCACTTTTACTTGATTAAATAATGATTAAGGCTTTGATTGGGCCATGTCAGTAGGATGTTGAGTCCCTGCCCCTTGGAGGGTGAGGACTCACAGACAAAACCACATGGCAGAGAAGACAGAGGGAATTTTGAGCTGGAACCTGGGAAGTAAGCACACAGAGAAGCAGAGCAGCTGAGCCTAGAGAGAATCGAGCCCTGGGGAAAGAGACAGAGCCTGTTGCCTGATAGTCTACAGATGGTCTTGTGGAGAGAGCAGGGCATCTGAGCACGGAGAGAAACAAGCCCCAGGAAGAGGGGAACCTGCAAGACTGAACTCTTGGTGGATGTCAGCAGCCATCTTACTCCAACACATGGCAACAGACTTTGGTGAGGGAAGTAACTTATGCTTTATGGCCTGGTAACTGTAAGCTTCTACCCCAAATAAATACCCTTTATAAAAGCCAACAGATTTCTAGTATTTTGCATCAGCACCCCTTTGGCTGACTAATACACATGTATATACCAAATTTTATTCATACCTTCATGACTTAATGGACACCTGAGTTGCTTCCATCATTTGGCATCTATGAATAATGCCATTATGAACATCAGTGTGCAAATATATGTTCGAGGCCCTCCTTTCAATCCTTTTGGGTATATACCTATTAGTGGAATTGCAAGGTCATTTGGTAGATCTATATTTCGCTTTCTGATGAACTGCCAAACTGTCTTCTACAGTGGCAGCACCACTTTACATTGCCACCAGCAATGAACGAGTGTTCCTATTTCTCTACATCTTCTCCAACACTTATTTTTCTTTGTTTTATTAGCAGCCATTTTAACTGGTATGAAATAGCATCTTATTTGGGTTTTGATTTGCATTTCCCTGATGGCTAAGGATGTTGAATATCTTTTCATGTGCATTCTGGCCATTTGTATATCTTTTTTGAAGATATGTCTGTTCAAGGCTTTTGCCCATTTTTTACTTGTACAACAAGGTTTATAGCAGCATTATTCACAATAGCCAAAATCTGGAAATAACCCAAGCGTCTATCAATAAGTGAATGGATTAACAATGTGTGGTACATACACACAGTGAAATATTATTCAGTCTTCAGAAAAACTGAAGTTATGAGACCTGCTACAACATGGGTGAACTCTGAAAACATTTTGCTCAGTGAAATAAGCTAGACACATAAGGACAAAAATTGTGTAATATCACTTACAAGAGATGACTATAAATAGCAAATTTGCAAAGGTAAAAAGTAAATTAGAGGTCACTAGGGCAGGGGGAAATAAGAGGGTGTGTTTGTAAAAAAAATTATTTTTAATTTATGGATTAAAAAAAAAAAAAGCCACTGCCTGAAGTTTACTCTATAAGAAAGCCAACAGTCCCCATGTCTGTAGGAACGGACGAGTGTGTATTCCATAAGGCATGCTGCAACTGGTAACTCAGATGAAGGTTTTCCATGAATTCCCCAGGAGAAGCTGGCTGGCTGAAGTAGAGAAGAAAATTCTTCCTTCTGAAAGCTGAAATCATCCTTTTCCTTTTAAGACCTCAACTCGTTAGATTAGACTTCACTCATTGGTAAAGGCAATCTCCTTTAGTTGACTGTAAATATATTCAGCCTAGATGCAATTGTATTACTGATGATTCAAATCAATTAACTACTCTCACAGTAACAATCAGGCTAGTGCCAGGCTAGTGCTTGCTTAACCAAACAACTGGGTGCCCTAACCTACCCATGTTGACACATGAACTTTACCATAACAGTTGGGTTTTCTTTTCTTCTTTTTAAACATAAACCACAAGCTATTTAAATTGCAAATCATTGGTAAACCGAGTATTGGCACCTGTTACATTTGCAGAAGCTGAAAGCAATAAAAAATGAACACAAAGCAAGCTGCTAAAGTATCTCCATTTAAGAACTGACTTCACACTGGGATTCTCCGAAAGGACAAGGGGACGAGGTAGCCCACGATTTTCCCGAGATTCCCTTTGTACCATGGCTGAGTAGAACACAGCAATTTCAAAGGAAATGAGAACAGAGTCCTCCAGGATATTAAGCCAGAATCTCTGGTAAAACTGTTCTCTCACATAGGTATACAAGCATATTTGAATACTATCAGAAAAGAACCTGTGTGTGTGTGTGGTGCCAACTGCTAGAAATTTTGCATAGACTGAGAATGGAAGAGTGTCTTTGACTTTTCAGTTAATTTTATGTGTCAGGATATGGTTAATTCCTTGGAGTTCAGGACCTCCTCCTGAAGACGCAGTTAAAACAAAAACAAAAATAGCCCCCTAGAGAGAAAATCCATGTTCTAAGAGAAAAACATTTTATCTGGGCAAAAGGATAATTTAAGTCATGAGGCTCAAGAACACAAGAAAACAAAATCAATGACAAGAATAAAAATAATTTCCTTGGATAGAATCAACTAGAAAGGCAAGGCATTTCCCTACACAAAAAGAGCTGGCACCTCTTCGGCAGGGCCTCTTCTCACCGTTGCTTTAAGTCAAGCAGGGAAGAGCTGGGGAGAGCTCTTGCCATAAGATACTTTGCTATGGGATCCCTATAGCAAATTACCAGTGATCTTTGAACACAATTCAAAGAGGTCTTTCACTGCCATGAAGATGTTCGGGAATGCCACAGCTGCCCAGCTGAAGAAGCGCTCCATGAGTTGTTCCTTGGGCTGTAGGCACCAGGAGAGGCAGTGTTCATAGGTGCTGCAGCAGCCATCATAGCAGTGTTGCTTTGTGCTAGGGATGTGGACGTGACAGCAGCCATTCACCAGCAAATCCTTCCTTTCCTAAACGTATCCAAGTTCATCCGTGATGAGGTGCTTCCCTTGAATGGAGTTATGGTACTGATTACCTGGTGGACTGCAATTGCGCAGGTTAAACTGCTCTTTCCAGGGAATGGGTTGATCATGGTCTTGAACCTGGAGAAGATTCTGATCTCTCACTGCCCTCCTCCTGCTTGAAGGTGCTGGTGAGGAGTAGACCAGTGAGCACCCAAAGACCAGGGCGAGCACCCACGTCTTCCACAGAAACCAGCGCTATATACCATGGCGGCCAAGTTCACCGTCCCAGAGCAAGCAGGGCAGGCCCAGGCCAGTCCAAATGGCCCCAAGAACCCAGGAGCTCCAACCCTAGCAGCCAGGCGAGCCCCACACCGAGGTTCTCTTGTCCCCCACCTTTTTTTTGAGGTACAGGGGTCAGGGAATTGAACCCAGGACCTCATATGTGGGAAGCCAGTGCTCAACCACTGAGCCACATCATTGTCCCTGAGTTGGTTTTTCGTTTGTTCTCCTTGTTTGTTTTTGGTTTTTCAGGAGGCATCAGAAAACTAACCCAGAATCTCCCATGTGGGAGGCAGGTGCTCAATCGCTTGAGCCACATCAGCAACCTTGCCCCATTTTTGAATTGGGTTTTTTTTTCCCTTGTTAAGTTGAAGGATTTCTTTATACATTATATATATATATATATATATAATTTATATATAATCAGATATATGGTTTCCAAATGTTTTCTCCCATGGTGTAGGTTGTCATTTTACTTTCATGATAATGTCCTTTGAAAACCAAAAATTTTTAATTTTGATGAGGTTGCATTTATCTACTTTTTTCTTATTTTGCTTGTTCTTTGGGCATAAATTCTAGGAAACCATTGCCTAACACAAAGTCCTGAAGATGCATCGCTATATTTTCTTCTAGGTCTAGGAGTTTGATATATTCTAGCTCTTATGTTAAGGTCTTTGATCCATTTTGAGTTCTTTTTTGTAAAATGTATGAGGTATGGTTCCTTTTTCTTTTTTTGTAAATGGAGATCCAGTTTTCCCAGCACCATTTGTTGAAGAGACCATTCTATCCCAATTGAGTTGTCTTTGCCATCTTGTCAAAAATCAGTTGGTCATAAATGTGAGGGTTGATTTCTGAGCTTTCAATTCTCTTCCATTTTCTTATATGGCTGTCTTGTGTTGTATTAGTTTTTGTGTATGGTCTGCATTAGGAGTTGAAGTTCATTGTTTTCCCATAATATTATCCAATTTATATTTAAAATAATTTCTTTTCCCAATAAATTCCTTTGATGCCCTTGTCAAAACTCAATGGACTGTAGATATTTATATTGGTGCATTTCTGAACTCTATAATCTGTTCTATTAATCTATTTGTCTCTACCCACCTCAATACAACACAATCAATTGTTATAGATACATTAATAAGATTTAAAGATAAAATATGCTCAATATTTTATGAGGATTTAAAATGTATATTTTTAAACTTCCTGGAACTAAACATATTTCTTGTATTTTAAAAAGGTTTAAAAATTTATATGGACATTTAATTCTTTGATTTAAACACTAATTTCATTATATATTTTATTATAGTAGAAATTGTTATCTTAAATGGTATCAAGAATATTGTGTTATTTTAGATAATTTTAAGTAAGACTGTACAGAAACCAGTCTCAGTATATTTCCACAAAAATATACATGTACTTTTTTCATGTAATAAACTTTATTTTTAAAGAAGTTTTAGATTTTAAAAAGTTACATTGAAGGTATAGGGGATTCCCATATGCCCTACCCTTTTCCCCTCCCTATTAATAACATCTGACATTAGTGTGGTACATGTATTACAATTGAAGCATTGCTACTAACCAAGGTCTGTAGTTTGCATTATGGTCGACACTTTGTACCATACAATTTTATACATTTTGACAAAATGTATAATGGCCTGTATACATCATTGCAATATCATGCAGAACAATTCCAGTACCCTAAAATGCCCTGTGTTCCACCTATTCTTCAGTTCCCATCCCCACCCACCCCCACCGCAGAACCTCTGGTAACCACTATCTTTATATAGTGGTTATATGTTATAGTGTTATGACAATTATCATGTCTACTTTGGTCCCTGGTAGCAATCCCCCTTTGTGTGTTTGCTCATTCCTCAATCTTGAGGATTTGGGGGTGGGGATGCCTGCTCTGCTTCAAATTGAGAGGGGACTTAGATCTTATTGGGTGGATGGATAGAACTGCTTTGCTTACAGTTAAGCACTTTTAACTCTGAGTTAGTAGGTGTGCTGCTAGTACAACTTCTTAACTTCTATTTTAATATCTCCCCACCTTATTGTGAAAACTCTGTTCCTTCAAGGTTCTTGCAATGCAGATATACAACTTTCATCTTTTGTTGTTTTCAGTTACTCACAGATCTCTTTGTAACCACCAGCCCATCTGTCTGAATCATTCTTTCCACCACAATGCATATCATAAGCTCCATGAATTGTAAGCCCACTTGTATGCCCCACAAAGATCCTGACCTCTCCATTTCCTATCACCCTTCTCACTAATGACTTTTTATTTCTATCGATTCAGTGCCTGTTTTGGTTACTTTCTATAAATTGTCAATATCTGAAACTATTTGGGATTTGAAAATTTTATACCACAAGCCAATCAATCCTTTTTTTTTCTTTTCAAATGTATCAGCCCCATTTTCTCTTTAGTCTCTTTCTAAAACTTAGATTCCCAGTCCTGTCATTTCAATTACCTTGTTGAGAATAACTTAAATTAAAAGTCTGTCCACATTCAGACCCATCTGGCTATATTACCCATATTGTATTTCCAAAAGCTAATCTACTAGAAATGAATGCCTACTAAAGTTTTTTGTTTGTTTGTTACAAAATGGGAATTCAAACTGTTTACAGAATTGATGGAACCAGAAATAATTGCTAAGAGAAAATTTAGCAGCATACAATGTCATTTTACCTTGAAAGGGAAGCATTGGCACTATGGAAAGACACTTTAATAATAATAATAGAGGTTGTGGTACATCTTATTTTTTGTTAAAAAGGAAGTCAGCTCATGCTGTGAAAACTTAACATGCAAATGAATGCACTAAATTCATTGAAAATTCAACTGTAATCCATCTTGAATGTTAATCTAGACCGCCGAAAGACTTTTTTAACCTTCCCTCGTTCCCTTTCATTGTTATAAAAGAAGCTCTGAAATTATCTACTGATTGATATTATTTTATTTCATATTCCATGTAATATGACTGATAAAATTTTCAACTAACTTATGATATATTTGTGTTTCCAATTCTGAATTAGAGAAATCAGCTCAATTTCAGTGGAACTAACAGGTATTCTTACATTTTGATGAGGTTTTTAAAAAAAAAAATTCCCAACATAGACCCATGTAGACAAACCTACTTATTTATTGCAAATCTCTTTCCAAAATAAGAATTTTAAAAATAAGATCTAATTTGAGGCAGATACTAGATAATATCTAATGTTCTATAAGAATTTTATGATCTTAATAAAAAGTTTGAAAAAATAGTAACAACATGCTAGAAATTTGCCTCATGTTAAAAACAAATGGAAATGTTATGGAAAAATATACATTTGTTTTTGTCAACACAATATGTTTTCAATTAAAATGACAAGATGTTGATGCATTATGATGTGTGTTTCCTTGTGAACTTTTCAGCTCCCTCTGATGCTGTAAAATCTCAGGTTCTTACTTATAGTTCTCCTAGAGGTTTTTATGACTCCTTTTGTCTCTCAGATGAGAGTTTTCCCAAATATAACTCCTTTGCCCCCCATATTTCTTATTTTCCTTCTTCCAACGATCCCATGCCTTCGAAATAAATCTTCGCCCAGAGTCACCCAACTTTCTACTGAGTTTCACTTTCATATTTTCATCTCACCTCTGCAATTGTAACTCATATATAACACCAAAACTCCAAATTCAAGGCAACCAAAATTGGTCTTAAGCCAAGCCACCCCTACACCACTGTCAGAATAATCTTCCTGATTCACAGTTCTGACTGTTCTATTACTTTGCTCAGAAATCTCATATTGCTCATCATTTCTTATTAAGGTTTCTTACTTTCCAGGAACTCTACATGTCATTCCTAACATTTCTAAACACTTTTCTAGCTAGAAAAATCTGTTTGCCCTCTAACCTTACTTTTCAGTACCCACCCACAAGAGCTCTGCCTTCCAGCCCTAAAAAGCATGTGTGTTTTTCCTGAGAGCATCTAACAGTTTCCCCCAGATCCACAGTTTAAATCACTTGTTCCATCTGTTTGAAATGCCTTCCTGAGTGCACCTCCAAATTCTGATATTTTATCTACTCTTTATCTCAAAATCAATACACTCTCCTTTCTGGAGCCTGAACACTCATGAAAGGATGCAGGGCTTCCTGTAAGTGCCCAAAGAACTTCTCCAGGACTTCACTGATGTTTTTGAAAAGATAAAATTGAACTGCCTTGAATTGTAGTTAGTTCTTGCTTCTCTAATCTCCCCTGGTAGATTATAAACTCCTGAGAACAAAAACTTTACCTTCTTCATATTTAAATTCTGCACAGCCCTAAAACTGTGGTAAGTAACAGAGCATCTTTCAAGGACTCAAATATTTATTCATTTAGTAAATTAATAATAATAATACATTAAAAATGAAGGCAAGATTAAGACTCTTCCAAAAGCATTGACTGTCAAAAAATTTCCTATCCCAAGTAGGCATACATTCTGGAAAACATTAGTTAGTTCTAGTTTCTTGAAGAAGTTTATTGGGATAATCTCATTATTTTGTAAAATCTGACTGTAGTACATATCATTTAAAATAATTTATTTGAGCATGAAATATAGACATAATTAAAAATCCAACCATGTCCTCCAGTACCCCAAGCCCTTTCAAAAAGGGAACTCATTTCACCCATTTCATGTATCTTTCTGGAAATAATATAAACCTATACAAGCTTGCTTATGCGTACTCTGTTTTTGCTTCCTTACAGATGTTAGCATACTTTCAGGTACTATGCTGCATCGTATTTTTCTACTGCAAAAATTTCTTCGTGATTTTTAAAATATGCATATTATCCTCATTCTTTACAATGTTCATTAATGATTATACTATAATATATTGATATTTGGCTAGGCACTTATCAATAGTCATATAGGATTTTTTCCATTCTGTTGCTGTTATAAAACTAGAAGTAATAGATAATATTGTATATATATCTTTGCACATATCTTAGTACAACTGAGAGATGCATTCCTAAAAAGGAAATTTTTGGATCCAATTGTTTACTAATACTTTTGTTTACAAATAACACCAATTTTTCTGCATATATATGGCATTATTTATCTATGGCTATATAACAAAATATCAGACTTAGGAACTTAAAACAATACCCATTTAATTTCTCACAGATTCTCCAGGCCAGTCCAGGCATGGCGTAGCTGAGTCCGCCGAGAGGTTGCAGTCTACTTGTCAGCTGGGGCTGGGCTCTCATCTGAATGCTTGACTGGAGAAGGATCTGCTCCCAGCATTATTCAGAGCATTGGCAGAATTCATTTTCATGCACCTTGGTCTAAGGGCCTCATTTTCTTGCAGACTGTAAACTGAAGGCTACCTAGAGGTAAATCTCAGTTCTTGCCACGAAGGCCACCCCAAAAGGTCACTTGCTTTATCAAAAGCAGAAAGACGGGCATTATACCTTAAATAATGTAATCACATCATTGTCACCATGTATTCAAGAATGTACCATTGCCTTTGCTGAGTCGATAGGTCAGATGCCAGTTTCATGCCCCATGCACATTCCACAGGCTTGCACACGGGGTACGTGAGCCAGAGGGAGGGATCCTGGGGGCCACCTTGGAGTCTGTAGATTTAGAATCCTGCAGACATAGGTTTGGAATCCTAACAAAATATGAGAAAGCCTGTTATTCCACACCCTCACCAAATGAGCATATTATAAAGATTTATGATAGCCTCTAATATGCCCCCAGAGGGGGTAAAATAATAGCTGCAATCAAGCAAGCCGTGTACTGTGATCTTTGTTATGGCTTTGGATGGCTTACACTTTGTGACACAAATCAGTTAGATCCTTTTAACAGCCAAGAAAAGTGATAGTTCCTGAGAACAACTATAGCAGCCAAGAAATTCATTCTTCTCTCAGAACAAGTGCAAAACACTCTCACACAGGATCTCTCAATCTTGCAATGCCCTTTTGTAAATTGTCAAGTTTGAGAGAGTAGCTTTTGTTATACTGAATAAGCTCCATGTGTAGGAGGAAGCTGATAAAATCTCTTGCTAAACTGCGGGGGGAAAGGTGCACAAGTTACAATATGTGAAATTTAAAATAAACTACATTATTTCATTATAGTATTTTTGCCCGATGATTAAGAAGTATTGAAAGAATGGCTTGTAATCACTAAATATATATTACATATCAATTTTATGGGCAATCTATTGAGTAATCTAAAATGAAGAAGTGTAACATTCTTAACACATATCTGATTTCATTTTTGGTAATACGCCATTTTGTCTTTCTTGTTTTTTTGCCAGGAAACTTTCAAGTCATGCAGAGTTACATCATTTTATTTTATTTTATTTTATTTTATTTTATTTTATTTTATTTTATTTCATTTGATATATAATTCCAGTGTTGGTTTACATTTCCCTTTAAGGATTTCACCAGCTCGTTTGCTGAGATAGGATACCTCTTAGAGACAAGAGGGGTAAGGGGACAGCTCATATCCTAGACGTTCTCAAGTTGTCCACTTAACCTCCAGTCTTCTCAATCATCTACTCTTGTTACTCTGCCCAGCTGTGGGCCACAAATGATAGTGTTGCTGGTCACAGCATGGAAAGCAGGGAAAGCAGTCCCCTCGGTGGGTGCTACCATCCTGCACAGCATTCTCAGCTAGTGCAGTGGTGCAAGAGGCATGCGGGAGGTTCAGCCCAGCACCCCTCACTTGCCTTGGTGATATCTGCATCTAAATATTCATGGTGCATTAGGCTGTATGGGTGAGGAAGGGAACGCTAAGGAAAGAAAGAATTTTAAATTATACGCTAAATCTGTATGGTGCGGAGGGAAGTAGTATGAAAAGTCAGGAGCAGCCATCTGGCATCAAGGGGCTGTCTCTGGAATCAGACTTCCTAGTCTCGAAACCACATTCTGACACTTAATATGACTATGTGTTTAACTTTAGGAAATTTACTTATTTCTCTGAGTTACTCATTTATAAAAGAGGATTCATAATAGTACTGAACTCACTGGGTTCTTGTAAGGAATAAAACATAAAGCATTAGAACCACCTATGGCAAAGCCTGGAACAGAAACATTGATGAATAAACCTTAGCTATTCTTAATTATACTTACAATAGCACAAAGGGAAATGTTCTCAGCTCCATGATTTCTGTAGTAGCATCTCTTTTAAGCCTCCACTGTACCACCCACCTCCCATCAAGAAGAATGGCTTTTCCAAAATCTACTTGTTTAACCTAGACCAGCTGTCCTGTGCAGCCCTATCAAGATAGTCCTGGGATGGTATTTTGCTCTACAAACCTATCGCAGTTTCAACACCACCAGCATGGTGCATACTTGAGGTCTCTTGCCAGAATAAGAAACATTTCCCTGAGTTCAAATTCCATGAAACTGATGGGTGTTGCTGCTCCACATTAAACATGGGTTGGCATTATAGCCTTCACCTTGCCCACCGCATTCTGCTTTGACATCCATTCCCACTTCCCCCAAATAGTGGACTCTTCCTTCAGACACATTCCTCTTCTGGAATGGTCAACAAAAACCAGTTGAAAATGGCCATTTTGAGGGGCCTGCTTCTCTCTTAGAGAAGTGTCATCACCTCCCCAGCGTCAGTCAGGGCATAAGTAGGTGGAAGCCTGGTTGGTGCGACTATGGCTTCTTTCCTCTAGCTTCAAATGCTTTCCCCAGGCAACTAAAAAAAGAAAAAGTGCCTAATTTATCTAAGTTCTTTAAATAAATTATAAAGGAAAAAATAATCCTGATAATTCATTGAGTTATATAACAATTCTTAGAGTTATTTCCTTTCATGACCCCTTCACTTATTCTCAATAGCCCTGTAAGGAAGCAGGCTTTTATTAGCATCGTTTTACTGGAAAGGCAACTAAAGTTCAGGCCAGTTAAGTGAATTTTCCAATGTAATGGATACCCAGCTCTGGTAGTCATTAATTGGCCATATAAATATATTTCTTCATTTTGGAAGTATTAACCTAATTGCTAATTAATTATTCATAATTTGACTTTTTTGCCATTTATATATTACTATATAAAGTCTGGTAAGACTATACCAACATGAACAATAGTCTTTTAATTTTGGGTTCCAAATCATCATGATTAAAACATAGGTCTTTATTATTTCTTTATTGTTCCTTCTGGTAAAGTTTAATTAACTTTTCTTTCATGTGTTATGTTGAATCACGTGAAATTGCCACTTATGATCAATTCTGACCTACAAAAAGAGCAACATAATACAGTTCAAAAAATATGTAATATCAAGATTTACAGAGTTTCAGAAGTGGACATTTAAATATTAAACACACACACACAAAACTTGGGACTCATCTGGAGGAAGAGACAGAAGAAAACAGATACTTTCTCCCCATCTTTTCTATCTCCACTGCCTGCCTACCCCAACCATGAATATTACACATAGATCAATTTTAAAGTTTAGGGATAATATATATGCCTCAACATACATTTATTAAAGATAAAAGTATTTCTCTTTCAAAATATTCACCAAACTACAATAACAAGGCTCACTATATGCTAATTTCCTTTTGAGGAAAGTGAAGAATATCTTTGAGCTCTTAAAAAATTTCAAACATAGTTTCTGAACTGATGAGTCAACTCTTTCTAGGAAAAAGTATTATATGCTAAAAACGGAAATGCTTTCTCAGTAGTCTCGTAGAGAGTTCAAAAATCCAGATTGTTTTTATGACTTACCTTCAAGCTAAAAAGGGGTGGTGGAGGGGTATGATAAACCCCTTCATGATGACTGCCCTAGGTCTGGAAGCAGCTGAGCAATAGGAGAAGTATTTCCCAGAGAGTTGTCGCCGCTATCTAGATCTCACAGGAAGCGCAAACTCTGAATCAGACTAAGGAGGGCAAAATCAAGAGCTATTGTAAAAGAGTAGAAAAATTAATATGACTTTAAACAGACTCTGGCAAACATAAGCCCCAAAGTAGGAAATTTGAAGCCTTGCTGACTGCTGAAAAGAAATGACATGAAATTTGAGAAATCATGGGGGATAAGGTGCAAGACTAACACAAACAAGCACCCAAAGTCAACAGGCAGAATCCAGAAAAATAGCAAATAAGAATGATTGCTATTGGTTTTTCCCCAATCTCTCATTCCATAAATGCTGTTCGCAGACAATGCTCAATTTGTAAAACTACTTCTATCTAAAAAAACTTTAAGTCAAATTCTCCCAGTCCCAGATGGATAGCCCACATTTCTTTGCTAAGAGACCAAAGAAAATCCCATTTTGACCTGGGCTTGGGAGGGGAGAGTGGGGAGTGGAAGTTATGGGAATGGATAAAGCACGGAAAAACATAAGCAATTTAACAGAGCTGTCCCGGAGTCAGGGCAATTCCATAATTTATCATATTTTGCAATGCACCATTATTTTATATAGCAAGAAGAAGAAGAAAAAGCTGTGACAATTCAACTATGGCACAGTATTTTCTTAGCATTTAGAGTCTTCAAATTTGTCCTTATTGAAAGAACTCTTTTAGAATCATTTAGAAAAGGTTTTTATCATTTATCTCTCTTGCTCATATATAAAAAATGAAAACACAAACAAAATCCGTCAAGAATTGCCTTGCCAAAGAAAAAGTCAGTTGAAGATATTTCACCATACAATGAATATGTGTGTCACTAAAACCCAATATTTATCCAATGCTTTATTTCTGTGCCTTTCTCTATACACAGAAGCATTGCTTTAGCACTAAATCACAGTGTAATCTTTTCAAACATATTTCAAAAGGCAATTAAGCTCAACACATGCAGTTGAACTGCAACTAAACAGACGACAATCAGAAGAGCCATGACAAAGTTTATTATTGCACATAGGCAATTTTAACCATGTAATAATGGCTCCTTACTGAACAATAGCTGTAGGTGTCCTCAGTCACAAAAAAAAATTCCAAGAGCACAAATGTGAAAATGTGAAAAAAGTATGTATTTGAATAGATGAAAAATGAGAATAAAAATAATCTCAAAAATATGTGTACAAAACATTAAACAGTTCATAAGCTCTAGGAGACCTTGTACTTTTCATGCTTATAAGAAACTTCTATTGTTTTCATGGCCTCTCTTCTGCAGGAAAAAAGTACATTTTTTTACTAGACCCACTGAAGTTGCTAAAATGACTGGCAATGGCAACTATTAGGGAATATATGGAGCAACAAATCTCCCTTGTGGGAGTGTAAAATAAAATGATAACATTACTTTTCAAAATAATTTGAGGGTTTCTAATAAAGTGAAACATACTCTTTCTCTATGACCTACCAATTCCATCTGTACAGAAACAAATGCATATATCTACACAAGGAATTTTTCATAAATGCTCATAGCAGCATAACCATTATCAGCCTGAACTAGAAATGATTCAAACACTCATCAAAAGAAAAATGAAATACTCAATGAATACTGAGCAGCAACAAAGAAGAATGAACCACTGGTGCACAAAACAACATGGGTGAATCTCACAGAAAATATATTGAGTGAAAGAAACCAGATACAAAAGAGCATAAAATATGTGATTCAAAGAGCAGTATAAGAACAGACAAATCAAAATTTAAAACTTTAGTGCATAAAAGGCAATTATCAAGAAAGTGAAAAAGACAACTTACAGAATGGGAGAAAATAATTTCAAAACATATATCAGATAGGTGTTTAATATTCAGAATATATAAAGAACTCCTACAATTAAACAACAAAAAGACAACCCAATTAAAATGAGCAAAGGACTTGAATAGACATTT
The DNA here is from genome assembly GCA_029593785.1 of Cabassous unicinctus. Lineage (NCBI taxonomy): Eukaryota > Metazoa > Chordata > Mammalia > Cingulata > Chlamyphoridae > Cabassous > Cabassous unicinctus. Next base: position 14,538 of record JAQZBX010061704.1, read on the forward strand.
TTCCAAAGAAGATATACAAATGGCCAATAAGCACATGAAATGATGCATAACATCATTAGCCATTAGGGAAATACAAATTAAAACCACAATGAGATACAATGTCACACCCACAAGGATAGTTATTATTATAAAAACAGAAAGTACTAAGTGTTGGAGAGGATGCAGGGAAAGTGGAAATCTACTGTATTGTTGGAAGGAATGAAAAATGGAAATGGTACAGCCACTGTGGAAAGCGATATGGCAGTTCCTAAGAAAGCTAAATATAGAATTATTATTTCTAGGTATATACCCAAAGGGAGTGACAGGGTCACAAAAAAAGGTACTTGTACACCAATGTTTATAGCAGCACTATTCATAATAGCCAAAAGCTTGAACAACCCAAATGTCCATCAACAGATGAATGGATAAACAAAATGTAATGTATATACACAATGGAATATTATTTAGCCATAAAATGAAAGGAAGTTATGAGACATGCTGCAACATGGAAGACTCTTGAAAACATGCTCAGTGAAGCAAGCAAGACATATAAGGAAAATTTTGTATGGTATGACTTAAAAGAGATAACTAGAAAAGGCAAATTCACAGAGATAGAAAGCAGATTAGAAGTTACCAGAGGAAGAGTTTTGAGGGAAGGGGGGAATGGAGAGTATTTGTAAAAAAAAAAAAATTTTTTAAGGTGCAGCAGTGAAGAGCAAGAAACCACAAACAATCTAATATTGTTTATGGAAGTCAGAGTGTCAGTATAGGAGTTATTTTTAGTGTTTGGAGTGATGTTTTATACTCTGGAAAGGTGCCTGAGGGAATCTTTTTCAATCCTAGATATATCCTATGTCTTGAGCTGGGTAGTGGTTAAACCTGTTTACATAGGTGTATTCATATATACAATCACTGAGCTATGTACTTCAAATTAGCACGTGATACACTTTATTGCATGTATGTTATCTCTCAATGAAAAACTTGAGATTAACTCAAATTGTCTAAAATGGTTTCTTTTGTGACTCACACTTGACTTGTTGCAGTTCCTAGATATAGTTAAAGCATTTACTGTCAAAAGCAACTATCCTAATAGGCTTAGCATCATATAATTCATTTACCCTAATATGTCCATGAGTTAAATTTTATTTCTTTCTCCCCTTGCAGCAAGTTAAGTTCAGCAAATTGGTGATTGTTTTAGGGTCAATACACAGGAAAATAAATTTTGAGCACGGATCTTTGGAGTATTGGAAGAGGAAAATCCAAATACTGGAAATAAGCATAGGAGCCTGTCTATTTAATATATATGTTACTAGGGACAACAACAACAAAAAAAAAGATTTCTCAACCTCATACCATTCACTCGTAAAAAATTCATTCTAGTAATGTCATTACACTGGTTAAGATATTTTATTAGTAATGTAGGTGTTGTGGGTTGATATAAAAACTTTATCAGCACATAAACCATGGACAATTTGGGTTTTAGGGATAAACGTGTTCTGAATTACACCACTCCTCTACAAAACAGCAACTTGCAATGACCTTTGAAAAACAGCAGGTCAATAAGGAATAGTCATATTGTACTTAACTTCTTAAAGTCAGCTATCTCAAAGGTAATAGTACATAATATACAGGGAGTTGTATTGTCCCTCTGTAGTATGCTGGTTGCTTTGTCACATTCGGGGAAAGTACAATGTCTGTGGGTCTGCATTTCAAGTCGTGTTACTTGGGGCAGACAGGTCTTCTCATCCTCCTTGTGCAGACATGCAACAACCAAAACCTATCTGAAGAGCAACCAGAAAGACAGGTGAAATTCTGAAATGTGCAGACACTTCAAAAATCACAGTATCATTGTTAGAAGATTTTCCTAAGGGCAATCACAATGAAGGATCTGTGATGCAGCATGCTTAAAAATAGTGAAAAATTTGGAAACAACCTAAATGCTCAAGAGCAGGAGACTAGTTTGGAACTATAGCATTTCCATTCAGTGGAACACTTAGTAGTCATTGAAATTAAAAGGTAGATATTTCTGTTGACAATGAAAATTTCCCTTTGTTAAAATTTAAAAAAAGGTTAAATAACATATAGAATGATTTTGATATATTATACACATTATTGTCAATGTCTTAATATATATTAAATGATAGCAGTTATCTCAGGAACGTAAAGAACTTTCACTTTCTAAAGTATTTTTAAATTTTTTACAATAAGCAAGTGTTCTACATATATTCAGCAAAAACATAGGCCATAACTCTGTGTTCAGAAAAGAAAGGTGAAGAATTAAAACAAAAATTAAATTCTGTCCAATCATAAAAATCGTATCTTCTCACAAGCTCCCCCGAGATGCCACTTTATAAATTAACAATGAAAATGGTCCTGCTATTCTATTTTTCTAATTTTTTCATGTGAGGAACTGATAACCTCTTAAAATGGTTGAAAATTATTGAAACCATCTCAATAATTTTCATCAGAAACAGAATCTGGAAGCGGCAAGGAAGGATTCTACTCTAGAACTTGGCGAGGGGAGTACAGCC